>JAKSZP010013823.1:0-41613 GCA_022478985.1 Massospora cicadina
GGGCTGTGACCTCAACCAGCCAAGGTGGAAGTTATACATAAAATAACTCCACCCAATAGCAAGCAAGATATACAGGTATTTTTGGGAATGGTTAGCTATTACCAGCGCTTCACCCCTAACTTCAGCTGTATTAGGACCTGCTATTCAAGTTATTAAATAAGTACACTACTTTTGAATGGACTGAATGTCAGCAATGCACTTTTAATATGCTTAAATGGCGTTAACCAGTGCGTCAGTGTTACACTATCCCAATTTTGAAAAAGAGTTCATTGTTCAGACGGATGCATCCCTTTATGCTGTAGGAGCAGTCCTACCCAAAAAGACGAGGAAGGGGAAGAGCATCCCATAGCATATTGCAGTCATAGCTTGAACAGCCATGAATGCAATTATACCATGACCAAGTGAGAGTGTTTAGCGGTGATCTACACCTATAAACAATTTTGAGTGTACTTGCATGGGTAGAAATTAAAAGTTGTAATGGATCATGCCTCGCTACACTGGTTACAAAATCTTAAAGAACCAGAAGGGCGTCTGGCCCACTGGGCTCTTAAATTACAGGCAGACAATTTCGAAATTCTGCATTGACCTGGAGCAAAACACCAGAATTCTAATTGATTATCAAGATTACCCACGATTGCAGTTATGATGGAGCTGAGCAATACTATGTTTGATAAGATGCTTAGCGGCAAGTACAATGATGAACCGCCCTCAGTCATCAAAGTATTGGACGAAATAAGGGCCAATACGTTCCATAAAAATGGAGAATTGTATAAGCGGATAGGGGACACTACCATGAATATCCCAAGACCTTCCGCCTGCCCAACTATTATTATGAGTGCACACCAAGTGATTGGACATGGTGGAGTATGTAAGACCATGGAATTATTGTGGCCTTGGTATTACTAGGAAAGCATGAACTTCGATGTACCTGATACTATCTCCTCCTGTAACCAATGCCAAGTGGAAAAGCCATTCCACCAAAAGACTTCATACCGGTTAGTGAAGCCACACTTCTCCTGGCATACCATTTTGATTGATGTTGTGGGACCCTTACCAACAGGGGTAAACCAGTCCAAATACATCCTGGTAGCAATTGATCACTTGACCAGGTGGGTTGAGGTGCGACCAATACATGATTTGGGGGCGCTAAAGGTGGCCAAGTCTGTTATGGAGTGTATAATTCAGTGACACGGTTGTCCCCAGTTCATCCTTACTGACAATGGAACTAACTTCACTTCTCACATGCTTCCAAAGCTTAATGAACTAATGGCCATCTGAGGGGTTTTGACATTCCCATACCACCCCAAATCTAATGGAATGGTGAATCAGGTAAATGGGACTTTAGTGAACATACTCCATAAATTAGAAGCGGATTGACCCTCAGATTGGAGCTCGCTTTTGTCCACCACCGTCTTTGCTTATATATATTAGTTATCATTCAGCCATGGGGAAAAGCCCATTCCAATTGTTTTACGGACAGCTCCTGTAAGTCCTGGGGACCAGCCCCTACAACTGGATAGGTAGCAGCATCCCTTTCGTACCAAAAGGGAGCTAAAGGCCCAAGTGGACCCCCTGTCACAGATGAGTGACCTGGCGCATGTGGTTGATGAGCGCTGGGTGACTGCCCTTCCGCCTAGAGATATTCAGATCTCTCCCCTCCCCCCCTCCCCAATCCTGATAAAATTAATAGAGGGGACCTGCCAGGAGATAATGCAGGCCAGGGGCCATGGGCGGGCCCCTGGAACCCCTCACTCACCAGGGGAAACTTACCAAAATTTTGAAGAAACAGCCAGCACGAGTGTTGGAGCCCAGTCTGCAAATTCTGGGCTAATGGAGCTAGTCTATACTGGTCAGGTCTGAAAATCAGATTGGAACTTGATTCAGGTTTTGAACCAGGCCACAAGTGACTTGGACCAGTTGCCTCTACCCTCCAGAACAGATCTGGGAAGTTTGGATCGCGTAGACAATCAAATTGAGAGTTCGGACTGGTTATGGACAACTGAGCACCAAGGCCACAACCCCTGGGGACGAATCTGGGAAATCTGAACCACATAAGCTTCCTGACTCGAATGGTCAAGGCTCATATTGGTACCATCAACCTGGTCTGGCCTCAGAAATTCAGGTTATCTGCAAAAGTTTTTTTATCTTTGCCAAGATTTTGGGCATCTATCCATCCCCCCACCCACCAGCCAACCAAACCCCATCGTCAATCCCCAACCACCCAATACCCCAGCATCCCCACTATGTGATTTGCCCAATACTTAAGGCAACTGCCCTGTTGATGGGCAGTTGTTGGTTCATTCTCTATTCTCCCCACGCTTTGCGCCAAAATAAAGCTGAATATTCCAAATGCCTTGCTGTGGACTCCGCCTGTTTGTTTTCTTGATCAGAATTCCACCAATCAATCCAGAAAAATGTGCCACCACCCAAATCATCATCCTGATGATTGCCAAATGGGAAATATGGTCACTCAACTCCGCCACGCAGTGGTAAATTGTATCTGCAGTAAACTGCCTTGTTCTCGATGATGGAGTTGATTATCCATCCATTTTTGCGTACCTGTCAAACACAAACCCATCCATTCACTTTGCCGTCAGGTTTTCTGAGCGCGCTCCCCTATTGTAGCAGCCTCAGGGCTCCCCCACCCCAATGCCCGCAAGCTTGGCCCCCACACCTGGGTCATCCGCTGCTAATACCACCCACCTAAGGGCCCCAGAGTACCCCAATCAAGGGGGACTCAGCCCTAACGCTTGTCACAGGTCTGTTTTCCCCTCCAACAGCGCCCCTGTCCGCACGGTGGGCCCTGTGCCACCCCTCTCTGGCGCACAGACTCACCTACCCATAACTGAAGGCCAGCAACCGCGCACCCTGGAGGACTTGTCGCCCTCCCTGCCTCTCCCACCCTTGGGGGTTGCCCCCACAAGACTCGCGGTTGCCCCCATTGCAACCATCTGGCTTGACTTGGGGGCCTTCAGTACGTTTATAAACATTTACTTTCCTCACATCCCCACTAGATCCCCCCTTCTTCTAGTCGCATGAACCGCTGTGCCCTTGGCATTCTGGGCTCTCCACTGGGTGCTCACTCACCCCAACTGGGAATCCAGTATAATTCTTATCAGCCGTTTCCATGACAACACCCCACTCTTCCCGCCCTCTTATATTCCTGTGTAGAGGACACTGGCAGTATGGATCTGCAACGCTATTTGACCATCCTAACAAATATGCTGATTAAATTACAAACACAAAACATACTTGTTTAGCCTAGCCAAGAGAATCAAAAGCCAGGCTGCCAATCAGGTACAATGGAGTGACCTAGCACAGTTAAAAGATGGAGACATGGTCCTATTCCATGATCAACATGGGTTCATCTGGAAATACAAGCTAGCCAGTATCTGGATTGGGCCATTCGAAGTCATTGAGATAACTGGTATAGATGCATATACTATCAAGGACTCTGATAGCAGTCAGATCATCAACTAAGTTCATGCAAAGTTCCTACGAGCATATAAGCAATAGGATCCTTATCTTCAAGTCAAGGAGGGGGTAATGTTGTAATTCCAATATGACTGGATGATAAGCCCAAGGTCATTATGGCAGAATGATTGTAATACATTGAGATTTAATATGAGTAATGGTAATTTAAGTGCCTCAAAATGAGGCGATATTGGGTTGTGGGAAATCGTCTTGGATTAGGCAATCGAGAAATTAATGAATAAAGAATCAACAGAACCAATGAGATGTGGCGAATTAAATTACTAAGCCATAGAAGCAGTAGCATCTGAAGTCAATACAATATAGGTGAGATGAGATGATCAATAAGGAGGAGCTGTTAAGTAAGTTAGAGTAGGCATATTAGGAAGAATCCACGATATTCATTGTATTAAATAAAAGAGATTGTGGGAGCAAGTGATCTATATTTTATTGAAAAGTTTATTCTGTTGTTTTGAGGGCAACGATCATTATATTGTTGGTCCTGATTGCTCAGTGGGCCAAACCATGTGTAAAATCTGTCGGCGTATCTATTAATTACTGCCAATTTTATAACACCTTATTTCCTTGACGTATCTTAGTTCTGTCTCCCATGACCAACACTCCTTGTTGGTCAACTTCCCAATAAACATTTCCTCATTTTACCGTTTTATTTATGATATCTTGAAAGATACTGTGCATGGAATTCTTTGAGGAGGTCTCACGCTACCTTAACCACCACATATATATATGATTAGGCTATCACCTAGTGCACCATTGGTTCGCCCTGGTTCCCTCCAACCTGGGACGTTTACCATTTTTCCCTTAGTGCACCGCATCATTTTTGGTTGGGTTTTTTACTTTAATAATCGCTCACTTTTGCTAGAGTTATTATTGCTCCAGCACCCTCTGCTGGGCAATAGTGACTTTTATTCTAACGGCTAGTTCCCTGGCATTGGCCCTGTGCTCCGAGCACTACCACACTGGGAACAGGAGAGTTATAGACACTCTCCTTACATATGGGCTGGCATGGAGCAAGGGATACTGGGCGGGGGTTGCTGAATCATGCCCCCTATTAAAGCCTTCAGTGGAAGATACCAATGGGATGCACCAGAAATGAGATAGTTATTCAAGGAGCGAATGGCATCATGCAGATGACAACTATAAGCTTCTTGGAAGCTGAAGCATAATGTATGATGGAACCCAGGAGAGGCTGGAAGCTTCATGGCCCAACTTTGAAGAACTTGGCTGTCAAAGTGAAGAACATAGGCTGCAACACCTCGATCTAGGATGTTTTTCAAGATTGGAAGAGTTCAGAGCTATGGACAAAGCTTTGGTTACTTGGGCCCTTAATTCTCATAGGGGAGTTCAGATGTACACTGTTTCCAATGGCTAGTTTGGTGTCCAAAACAGTTGGCTTGCAATACTGACCAAGTTAAAAGAGGAACTCTGGAAGCAATTACAATCTGGTAAGGAACAAATAATTGATAGTGGAGGGCATTGCTTCAGGAGGTTTGCAATGATGGTAGGAGAAACTGTGAATGGAGCCAAATTCAGAAGTGTTTTAAGATCTAACTCAGAGATTGACAACAGAGAAAGGATGGTCATGAGTCGTTCTGGACAATCACTAACCTAGTTTTATTGGGTTTGGTTACCATTTCTGGTAATTTTACAGAAGACTGGCTATGGGTAATTGACTGGGAGTATTAGCCCTGGAAGGGCTGTAGAAGAGGTTCTGGTGCACAAATCGACTCATCAGCTGGAAGAGCCAAAGGTCTTTATCAGACATGCTATTAAGCAGCTGTTGGTACCAAGACTCTGAATTTTACATATGAGCTGGATGAGAGGGGGATGTCAGAATTATATGAAAAGTTGACATTATGCACTCTGAAATCAATTATGCTCTAATTTTGGAGAAATAAATCTCAAAATCAATGGGATAAGCATTCCAGAGAAGAATTAAGAATGATATGAGCCAAGAGGTTATTATGGGAAAATAACAAGGGCGAACATAAATGAGCATTCTTAATTGGGCCATGAAATGAACATCAATGGCAAGAATCTACTGTCGAGGATGAATAGAAAATCAAGGACACTGGACCAAGAATCCTGATTATGACAGTGGGTCATATTCCCTGACGGTGAGAAACCAAATTCCAGGATTAATATTATCATAAGTAAATTAATCAGCCCAGAATAACAGAAGGTCATGGGAGCCACGCTTTGAGTAGGTGGTAGCGAGGAGGAAGAGGAAGAGAGCCGCATATTAAAGTCATCCCAAGCAGTATTTAGTACTGATTGATTGTAATCCATTTGAACAAATGAAGTATTTGAACAAGTGTCCGAAGTGGTTTTCTCCTGCCCTGATCCTTTTCTTGCTGGAAATCTAGGCAAGAGGGGGATTTGTTGGGATTTTTGCCCATATTCCCAGCTGACTAGATTACCAGGGGTCACTAGGGGATAATTCCCTATAGCAAAGTGAATTAGATATCAGTTGACCCTGATTTTGGGGTAACAATGTTCAGGGGATTTTAAGTTATTTTCCTGGGTCAGATCCATCAGGGATTGATATGGATGAATGCTTAAGATCTCATCGGGCAGAATTGCCAATGAAATAGGGGCATCTGATAATGATTAACTATCAGGTGTACCAATTAGTATTGGTCAGGTTTCATCACCAACTGATGGGAATTTAAAGATCAAGTTGTTAGGCGAGTGATGCTGCCTGCAACTAGTGAATCAATCAGTTGGTTTGCGAGCTGCCTTAATCAATAACAAGTCCCATTACCTAAGCAGATCACTTGCCAAATATGGTTAGTTCACTAGGAGCGAGAGGAAAACATTAAGGACACGTTTTCTGACTCTTTCCATTTTTAGGTCTCAAGAATGTCCAATGACGAAATCCTAGCCAGAATGAGGAAGACCATCACTGCCAAGATGAGTATGGGTGATTCAATGGCAACGGCTGCCGTTTCATCAATGAGGTGCCAACTGAGGGTTAGGCACCAAATTCCCACTATAAATTCCCCCAAGAATTTACTCAATAAGTATACTAATATACTAAAATATGAATACACTGATATACCCTACACTTTAACAGTAGTTAGTATCATACCAGAGTCCATTTTGAGTTCTACTCTTTCTCAAGGAAATTATTGATGTGTGCTTTAATTGGGAGACTCTTTAGGATAAAGAGTAAGGATCTGAGCGCGGATCCAGAGAAGAGAAGCTGAACTGAATCAGGGATTGCTACCAACTGTTTGTTACCAGAGAGAAGCTGTAAATAAAAGTCTGAGTGTGTATTGAGTTAGGCGGTACAAGAGAACAAATCCCTATTGAGGACATCCTGAGTATTTTGAGAGGAAATACTGGTCAAGCATTGGACCAATACTAGTAACTTTATTTTAACTACAGATAATAGTCTCAATAATATTATCAAACAAATAAATCTTACTATCAGACAACGCGGAAAATTGCACAACAACGAACCTGTGCAGTTAATTAATTTAGGGGTTATCAGCTGAGAATAATCAATAAACCTATAAACTTAAACAGTTGGTAACCAAACCATCCTTGATGTATTCTACTATTGCAATAAAGGCCTTTGATCAGCTCCAAGAGTGTTCGCCTCCTTCAAAAAAGAATTGCAGTTCATTTATCTCCTTGTCTCAAGGGCATACTACCCCTTTAACGCTAACTTTAAATTTTCCAGGAGTAAGATTCCTGGCTTGACTCACTTGAGGCTCTTTAAATAGTCCTACTATAGGTAACCTTGGGTACCACTGGGTCCTCTCTGTCAATATGGGCTGATCCTCCCAATGCTCTTTCCACCACTTTTGCATCCCTCTTGTCTTCTATATGCACGAACAACTATTCTCCAGATTCTCACTCTGGTAAAGACTTTGAGTCCTCAGAGAGGAGTGTGCCACCCCATATTAGAAATACTTACAATGAGATTTTTGACAGCACCCAATTCAGGTGTTGTCCACTTCCAATATTCTCACTGCAATGAACCTTACCATCCTAAGTATGACCAAAGATCTGGACCCAGCCTTGAGCCAGCTGAAGGTAAGTGTTGTGGCTTCCAAATTAGATGGAACTCAATATATGATTACTCTTCATTGCCATGCTCCTTTAAAATACCCCTCACTTTTTCTGTAAGAAGTAGAGGGGTTAGTAAGTCCCTCACAATACTTCCATATTGTCACGGGCGGGAATCCCAGACCCCGTCCATTTCATCCTGGAAATGCCCACGCGGTGGCATTCCAGGCGGGCAACCTAACCAGACAGACTTAGGCACAGGCGAGGCGAACCTTTTCTCATCAAATCTTGGAAATGCCCATGCAGCGGCAAATGGAGTGATGAGGCCGGACTGTCACTATTATGAGGTCCCCTATCACAAACCCAAACCCAAAAATATCAAGTAAGTGAGGCGCGACACCTCAAAAGAACTTTATTTTTATTTTAAAAATAAAAGACCAAACCAGAGGGGACCAAGGCCAAGACTTAGAATTCCAACTTGGAATTCAAGAAGGTCAGGTTCAACTTTTATAAAGTCACTTCTGAGGAGCCTCTCTGATTCATTCCTTAAGCCTGCCGAGCCTAAGGAATGGTCAGAGTGTCTCAGCCCAGCCCTCCAAGTCCGACCACCCACTCTACCATACCTAAAAATTCTGATTGGTTCAGTTTTAATTAACCAAACGAACCAATCATAATGTAACGTTCAGAAATTCATCCTTTCAGATGATTTCCATTTGTTACATCACCCCCCACTAAAACGTCCCTCTGGGGGCAGAGAGCCACCATTTTGGGAGAAAATCATTGGTGAGAGGTCTTCCTGGGGCAAGTCACCTCGAGCCCCAAGAAGGATCCTCTTGAGGGGAAATGGGGGAACGGAAACCGGAAACTGGGCTGTTGGAGTAAGCCCCAACAGGTAAGGACATTCGTACCCAACACTTGGGTAAATCACCGCCTCCTGGAGGCTACCACTAGGAATGGCCTTCCCATCCCAACCGGGAAGGCGCTTTCCCCAATGATAGCCCTGGAAGGCGCAAAACAGCGCTGTCCATGGGCCATCCCCTCTGCGCTGTCAGGCCTGAGAATGGCCTTCCCATCCTGACTGGGAAGGCGCTTTCCTCAGTCCTGCTGGCAGTGGGGTTGACCCCATGGTGCTGGTGCTGGGGCGAATATCCTCCCCTTTTGGGACTTTCTGGGGTTGAGGGAACCTGCTGGGAACAGGTGCCCTTAGACACTGCCGCTGGAATCAGCGGGAACCTGAAATTTGGCAGACCCTCAAATTTCACTGATGTTGCAGGGCTGGCCATTGGTCGCTGGGTTGGCCCAGCGCCGGTTTCCTCAACAGCTGGGACAAAACGGAAATCCTCTGAGGGACAAGACCACCTCCAACCAGAAGCAAAATGAAGTTGGAATAATGTCATGGGCGGGAATCCCAGACCCCATCTGTTTCATCCTGGAAATGCCCACGCGGTGGCATTCCAGGTGGGCAACCTAACCAGACAGACTTAGGCACAGGCGAGGCGAACCTTTTCTCATCAAATCTTGGAAATGCCCGCATGGCGGCAAATGGAGTGATGAGGCCGGACTGTCACTAATATGAGATCCCCTATCACAAACCCAAACCCAAAAATATCAGGTAAGCGAGGCGCGACACCTCAAAAGAACTTTATTTTTATTTTAAAAATAATAAAAGACTGAACTGGAGGGGACTAAGGCCAAGACTTAGAATTCCAACTTGGAATTTGAGAAGGTCAGGTTTGACTTTTATAAAGTCGCTTCCAAGGAGCCTCTCCAATTCATTCCTTAAGCCTGCTGAGCCTAAGGAATGGTCGGAGCAGCTCAGCCCAGCCCTCCGAGTCTGACCACCCACTCCACCATACCCAACAATTCCGATTGGTTCAGTTTGAATTAACTGAATGAACCAATCGGAATGTAACGTTCAGGAATTCATCCTTTTGGATGATTTCTGTGCGTTACACATATCATTAACGTCTTTTTTGCCTTGAACGCCTCTCCTGTTAACATGGGCTCTTCCATAGTAGCAGATGCGGATGCTACCCCCAACTGAATGCAAAAACTCACTTGTAACCTCATGATCCACAGTTTACTTCTCCTATTGTAAATGAGTCAATATGCTAGAAGAGCGCCACATTAGTACCCTTTCATCAATGATCCCAAAAAGACCAGCTTAGGCATCCTTTTGGGTGTCACTGAGAGTGATGCATTAATACCTCTCGCACCCTATCTGCGCTGCTATAGCTATCCCCCTTCAAAAGCTACATTCAGCTCAGAGGCCAGATTATGCATGTATGTCAACCTAAAGGTTTTCAGGCTCCTCTGGACCCCATAGCAAAGGATCATGACCTTCTGGTGTCATCTCTCTCTTCTTTGACAAATAAACCTTATATGGGATACTTTTTATTCTTGGCTACATTTACTTCTGCTCTTAAGAGCTTGGAAGCTGTAGTTCTGATAGACACTGTGGCATCACAAATCTTCATCATCTTGTAGCTTGCAGAGGATCTAGACTTGCATATGTCTCCAGATCACCCTGTAAAAGGAGGCGCTTCCCAATATAAGTTTCATATGGTATTTGGACACCTGCTCCTTTTCTGATGGTGATGGTGTGTTCATTGAAGGATTCTAGAAGTTATGAACCTAATTTATCCCATCATTTTAGGAGGTGAGTGGTGGCAAAACTCAGCCTCAAGGCCCAGTTGCTAAAATTAGTTGCACTTGTCAGAGTCTCTGAGATTACTAATATTACAATCCCTCTGATTGACAACACCTGGATTTTTATCAAAATAGTAGCTGGCGTCCTTTGTGCAACTTTCACCCTTAAAAATCGCTACACTCACTACATTGAAGTTACCAGGATTTATTAAGTCTTATGCCAATACTTATGATGCCTCATAGGCTCCAGGACTATCATCACATATAAAGTCTTATTTAAATTCAAGTTAACCATGGACCTAGTGATATTTTCACACTATCTACCCTTTATCCTTAAACCTTTCAATGATTCAATGAATATATGTTTTCAAAAAAGGCGGGTGATGTAAATCTAAAAACTCATATATGCGTCCAATAAAAATGATATTTGTATAAAAAAATATTTCAAAATTTTTCAGATATTCATGTTTTGCCAAGGACAAAATGAGCTTAAAAAAGAGTGAACATCAGCTAAGAAATTCTTTCAAAATTTAAGGCCAAAAAACGGATTATTTTATGAAAATCAGTTAAAGAATTAAAGGAAGAAGCTGCTTTAACAAATTGGTGTCAGATATTTTAGAAAAGGACCAGATACCCCAAAGTTAATCCCAGTTTTCCTCCTCTTCTATTCATTGAAAAGTCAGATGGCACGCTCAGGCCTTATGTAGACTATGGAAACCATAATAATGTGATACTATAAGACCCACACCCACTGCCACTGGAGCAACAGATTGACCGTTATGTTGATAATTCTTGAGTCTTCAGAAAATTCAACTGCTTGAATGCCTTTAACCAGATATGCATCAAAGAAGGACAGTAGTGGCTGACAGCCTTTTTCCCCAGGAAGGGCATCTACCAGTTCTGCATCATGCCATTTGGCTTAAAGTATATCCGCTATTTAAAGATTTATTGAAGCTGTACTTGGTGATTTAATGGGAGTATGTGCCATAAAAAACATGGATAATATCATGGTCTTCTTGCCAGACCGCGCCTTCCATTCACAGCACCTCTCAGAAGTCATGGATCATATCTCAAGGGTAAATTTGACAATTAAGGATAGAAAAGGTTAATTTTCAAGTCCAAAGTTATCTTCCTTGACAACATAATTTTTTAAAAAGGGCATATGATTTCCCCAAACAAATAGCCACCACTAGTGATTGGTCCACGCCTACTTTCCTATCAGAATTAAGAAGTCTCCTGGGAAAACTCAACTTACTCAAGGGGTTTACACTAAAGTTTCCTGAGGTGGCTACACCCCCTATGCCGCTTCTTTTAAGAAGACCTTATGGTGAAATGCTAAATGAAATTCTGCTTTCAATTTGGTCAAGTCAATCCTCTCATCAATACTTTACTAGTGCATGCTGACCCAAGCCGTCCATTACTGTTGCAACAGACATTTTAAACCTTGCTGTTGTTAAGCTCTCTTAAATTTGTTGATAATGAAATATAGCTATCTGTAGCTTACTTCTCCAGAAAGTTGTCCCTAGCACAACTGAATTACATCATTAATAATAAATAACTCCTGGCAGTAGTTGAAGCTAGGTAATACTATAGATATCACTTGTATGGATCCCAATGGCCCTTCACTGTTCAGAATGGCATAGTACATTGCTCTACTATAATGCTTCTCAAAATCTAACACTGTGACAATCCCGTTGGCTTGGGTTCTTGCAACCTTTGACTTCAAATATGACTTTATAAAGGGCAGCAAAAACCTTCTTCAGATGCAAATCTCAGAATTATGGCTTTGCACTAGACCATCCCTTGTGGAGGCACACAACACCCAGTTGCTGATTAAACTTGAACAATAGATTGAAAGCTCTCACTCAGAAGTGCCCACCATCCTTACCTTGCCTCATCAGTGGAAGAGGAAGGCATTTCCTCTAGAGTGAGAACTTCTAAAGTGAGGATTACTCAAAACATCTCAGTTTAATATAATAATGTTAAAGCAGATTGTGCTAGGAATAGATCTTCTCTTGATCAAGGATATCAGGTTTTTAATGGTGTCATCTTGCATCAAGAAAAGTGTTGGTTACACCCAGGTCCTCTTAGGGAAGAAGTAATTAATGGGCATCATAACCCCCATCTGCCAATCACCCAGGAAAGGACAAGACCATAGAGCTCATATGAAGATCCTATAGCTGCAAAATGCCTAATCTCTGACGTGTTCAAGTATATTAAGTACTTATTGATACATAATTGTGCCAAAGCTAGTTTTCAGAAGGCCACAGTACTTCTAATCCCCCTTTAAGCAGCAGAAGGTCCCTGGATCTCCATGTCAATGGATTTTATTGAGGTTTTACCCCCTTCATGAGATTATGATGCTGTCATGGTGGTTGTTGACTGTTTCACAAGATGGCTCATTCCGTCCATTGCCACACCAACATAACTTCTGTTCAGACATCTTAATTATTTGTGACCACATCTTCTGCATTCACGGGATCTTTGAGAAGAAAGTAAGTGATATATGCCCCCAAGTCATGGCCTAATTTTGGGAAGCATTACTGTCCTTTCTCTAAGTTTGCCCATGTTGCTCAACAGTGTTTCACCATAAGTCAGATGAACAGACAGAGAGGGTGGACTATTGTATAGAGAATATCCTACAAAGTTATATGAACTTTAAAAAAGAAACTATGACTCAAATCTGACTTTAGCTCAGTTCTCTTATAATAATTTTGAATCACACATCTATGGTTACATCCCTTTTTTGATAACTATGACTGTTAGAATTTGAGATGACCACATAATCCAACCTTTTAACCAATTAGTAAATTTGATGATTAAGTTATAATTGTACAGTATTGGCAATAGCGGCCAACTGATGGGATTATCATTGGGCATCATCCTCAATAATATTAGAGGTCACTGACTGATGAGATTATTGTTGGAAATCATCCCCCAACAAAATTAAGCAATAATTTGATATGGGAGCAACACCTGATAATCAAATTATATGGAATCATTCAGAGTGGAACAAATAGAGAGTTATCAGAAACTACCAAAGCGTTTGAACTCTGGAGGTAGAGAGTAGGATTGTCATCAGCCAAAACAATTGGTTTTGAGTCCCTAATACCAATTTTTGGTCATCAAACAGCTGAGGATTACGCTGCCTAAGAAACTTAAGGCAATGGTACCCAATGAGATTCAGTATCTAATACTTGAGGGTCAGACCAGCAAAGGAGCAAAAATAATTCCCAGCGGACAGCTGAAAAGTTGTGTGCCAATTCTAACTATAAAACCCCCCAACTTATTCCCTAGTAAAAGCAGATAAAAACTTGACAACTTAGTTGTTTTAACATTAGTTGTCTAACATTACTCTTAAGAGAAGAGTGCAAGGATCAGATATCCTTTTGTTATCAAAGTCTTCACTTGGCTCTGTGAGAAGAGAATAAGGAAAGTGTTTCCTACCAGTACAAGAACATCTTCAAGATGAAGAAGCACCTGTCTAGCGGTGGACAATACACTTAACGTGGCTTTTGGGCATTCAACTTTAATAAAAGTTTTCATACTATCATTACCCCAGTTAATTAAATTCAATTAAATCAACGCAAGTATCTACAAATCTGTGCAGTTGAAATCTAGGGCCAGAAGCGAGCAACCATCCAAGCGCCCAGATTTTACCATTGGTTCTCACCACAGGGGTGTTTGAGTTGTCAAAAGCCAATTTAAACAACAATGTCTTTATAAAGAAGAGCTTTGGAAGCTCTGGGCAGAACTTCAGGCCATTAATCAAAATGTGCTCATCTCAGCATCTCAAGCCAATGTTAGTACATTAGAGGAGCATGTAATCAAGGCGGAAGAGATGCTTAAACAGATAGGAACGGTGAATAATGACCTGTGTGGAAAAGTTACCTCTTTGAAGTGAAAAGAGAGCAAACTTGTTAAAGAAATTTTATTCCAAAAAACTGAATAGAAAGTGGATCAAAAATACATCCGGCGGTTTCATGAGGGAATGGCAAAAATGACAAACTGAATTGAGAAATTGGAAAAACACAAATGTGATTGTGAGTAATTTGAGGCAAATGAGGATGATGAAAAGGCATGTGAAACTCCAATCAGGAAGACCTCTCCACCCCAAGATATGCCCAAACCATTTGCTTGTGTGTCAGAAATAACTTACAAAGCCACTCCTATGGCTACTTAAGTAGCTGGGCAAATATCTTCCATGAGCGGAGTAGCCAAGAAATTTCAAAATATGCTGAAATTAACCGCCTTTCACCGGGATAACGCCCTGGCATTTTTCTGCCTATTTGAGATAACCATGTTTGGTTATGTGGACCATCAAAAAGTGTTGACTGTAATGAACTGTCTTAGAACTGATTGCCAGAATCTGGTGCTATCTAATTCAATGGGGACAACTGGTCATATGCAGAAGCAAAAGCAGCCATTATGTTGGATTTTTAAAGCCCTACTCAGATGGCAAATCACAAACAAGAGTTCATGGGTATACTGTTACACAAGAATGAGACCCTAGCTAGTTTTGCTGATCAGTTTTACCAAAAATCCCAGATCTTGGCAGGTGCAAAAGTGCTTAATGACTTTGATGCACGCATAGCCATGCAGGCAGCACTTCAGCCCTACCACAAATTGCATCAGATTATGGCAGCAGCACTAGTAATTGAATTAATGACCTCACAGATGGCGGATCATCTGAAGATGTTGGGAGCAACTTTTGATGTGCCCAATAAATTTTATGATGAAATTTCAACTGAGGATGATCAAATTATGGTGGAATTAGAAGATGATGTTCTAGAGAATGTTGAAAAAGTCGTTAATCAGAAGAATCAACTCATAATGGGGAAAAACCACAATGGATCCAAGTGGAAGGATAAATTAACTAGCCACTATTGGAAAAATGGAGAGATGGGACAATTTTCCACCCAAAATTTGGGAGAAGAAATCATGTTAATTTGTGAATGTTGTGGTTTCTCAAGAGGAGAATGAAACTGCCCAAAATTTGGGAAAAGGCCTTGCAGTCTAGATGTGGAACTATTTAGCACTGCAAGGGAACCTGTTCCACCAGATATCTACTTGGAATAAAGGCATCGAAGGACCAGCTCAGGTTGCAACTGGGTCTGCCATGAGAAGTTCTGAGGCATTAGATGAGATCAAAATGAAAGGCGATTAATCCAGAGAGTAGTGAATTAAGTCAGTTGATCTTAAATTAGTCAATTAATAATAAAGGCAAAGAAATGCCAAAAAATATGATCAGATCCAGACAACTTTAGCAAAAGAAAATTTACCAAATTAATCTGTGCAAGTAGTGGATCATTTACAGATCTATTGCCAAAAATTCAAACGTTTGAGTTGAATTAATGCTGAAAAATAGGATCAGATCTAGACAAATTTGGATGACAAAGAAAAATGTATTAAGTTAATCTGTGTGCATAGGGGATCGTGTACAGTTCTATTTGCAGAGTTAATCTGAATGTTTGAGCCAATAAATAATGATGGAGAAAAATAAAAAAAGGAATTTGAGTTGGACGCCTATGGATGGGACTGTTGAAATTATCACTAAGGTGAATGATGCCTATATGATCAAGGATATCAAATATGTTCACATAGTCAATAGAGTCCATACATTTACTTAAAGTATTGGACTTTAGAAAAAAATTTAAATATAAAAAAGATAAAGAGATAAAAAGATGCATAAAAATTTATTAAAACTAATAAATTTACTAAATAATTTAATTTTTATTCATGTGGTGATGCATCTAGCAATAATCCCACCTACTGAGTGTGGAGGAAGGAAAAAATATTGGGCACGAGTCCCAAGCAATTGGAAAGATCAGGATGGGCTAAAACTAGATCCGCCAGAATAGACCCTATCAATGAGATGTTGAAACCCATCCTGGGGTTGGTACAGGTGGCAAGGTGCCAATGAGACCCATCCTGGGGTTTGTACAGGTTTACTATGGAGTCACAGAAACCCGTTCTGGGGTTGGTACAGGTTGAATGGCAATATGTCATTAAGATCCATCTTGGGGTTTGTACAGGTGGACCAGTTGATCTTTTAGCAAGGATGCAAAGATGGGACTGGTACAGCATGATGTTGTGGAAACCACACTTGAGAGAGGTAGCAACGGGTAGTAACTAAGGATAAGAAGTCATCAAAACTGAGAAGAGCATATGGGCATTGAGTGTGGACAGAGCTGCACTCCGCTGAGGACATAGAGATAAGAAAAACCAAATATGAGCTCAAGCTAAGGCGGCTTCCATCCCCAAGGGTTCTATCTTCCGTTGGATAATCTGGTCAAGTGGGGGGGATATGTTGGAATTTGAGATGACCTCATAATCCAACCTTTTAACCAATTAGTAAATTTGATGATTAAGTTATAATTGTACAGTATTGGCAACAATGGCTGACTGATGGGATTATCATTGATCATCATCCCCAATGATATTAGAGGTTGCCAACTGATGAGATTATTGTCAGCAACATCCCCAACAAAATTAAGCAATAATTTGATATAGGAGCAACACCTGATAGTCAAATTATATGGAATCATTCAGAGTGGAACAAATAGGGAGTTATTAGAAACTACCAAAGCGTTTGAACTCTGGAGGTAGAGAGTAGGATTGTCATCAGCCAAAACAATTGGTTTTGAGTTCCTAATACCAATTGTTTTGTCACTGAACAGCTGAGGATTATGCTGCCTAAGAAACTCAAGGCAACAGTACCTGACGAGATTTGGTGCCTAATACTTGAGGGTTAAACCAGCAAAGGAGCAAAAATAATTCCCAGCGGACAGCTAAAAAGTTATGCGCCGATTCTAACTTTAAAAACCCCCAATTCCCTGATAAAAGCAGATAAAAACCTGATAACTTAGTTGCTCTAACATTAGTTGTCTAAGATTATTCTTAAGAGAAGAGTGCAAGGATCAGATATCTTCAAGTCTTCTTAAAGTCTCCACTTGGCTCTGCAGAATTGGAATAGGGAAAGTTTTTGGTACCAGTACAAGAATATCTTCAAGATAGAGAAGCACCTGTCTAGCGTTGGACAATGCACTCAACGTGGCTTTTGGGCATTCACTATAATATTAGTCTTCACACTATTATTGCCCCAGTAAACTAAATTTAATCAAATCAACTCAAGTAAACAAATCTGTGCAGTTGGAATCTATGACAAGAAGCGAGCAACCATCCAAACGCCCAGATTTTAACAATGACTAAAATCCCAGTTTCAACCTTGCTCTTCATATTAGTACACAAGTGGTGGCAGAAAATGATAGGGCCCAAGAGCTGAGGGAGATTCACTATAAAGTTAAGGACTACTTGGTTAATGTTGTGAGGATCTAAAAAGGAATATACATATTGCAAACGTCAAAAGAGACCTGAATACCAACTTGGGAACTTAGTCATGGTCAACGCAAAGAACCTTCACCTAAAGCTGCCATGTCAAAAGTTTGGGTTCAAGCATGTTGGACCATTCAAGGTTATTCATAAGGTAAGTCCAGCAATAAAGCAGCTTGCTTCCCACCTAATATTGAAGTCTTCCAGACCCTGCATGAGTGCCTACTCACCCCTAGTCATGGCCCAAGCCAGATGCCCCAGATCTTATATTGGTAGATGACAAGCCTGATTATGAGACTTATGCAAAATTATCTTTAAGACTTTTCTGATTTCATCTACAATACTTAGTATCTTAGAAGGGATAAGAGAGACTGACAAAAGCTGTGTTTGCCAGAGATTTGTTCTAAGCTCATATGCTAGCTGGAAGTTCCATAGTATCTATCCTGATGCTGTAGGCCCCATGTTTTCACCCTCAACCCTTGCAGCAATGTAGCTTCCAAATTCCAACAAAACTATTCCTTGCTGACATCCCCTCAGGAGGAGTGGTACCTCATAAATAGTAGAGGATGATCTCACAGCTAGTGCCATGATTCTGGTATAGTTTGTCCCAAAGAAGGTTTGGGTACCTAACCAAAAATAGGCTACAAGTTAATTGAGATTTAATAATATCTTTTGAAGGTTATATAAGAGAAATACATAATGGCCCTTCAAGATAAAAAGCCCTACAGAATAATTTTAAGATTAAGAAAAAAACAAATTAAGCTAAAATACAAAAAATAAACATTTTAAAAGGTCAGAAATTTGGCTAGTATTTATCGCTATGAGATTAAGCTACTCAGCAAAGATTTTTAAGCTAGGATTCAATTTTTGGGACCCAATCCACCCATATAACTCCTCACCTTGATATTAGCAAAATTAAAATTTATAATTCTTACCTTTTAATTATAATTCCATAGCTAATAACTTAGTTCTAAATACTATACTATTTTATTATCTCAGATTTTTTGATATTAAAGGACCACAACAGGATGTCTGAGCCTATCAGATAATTCTAAACCATGATCTGAAGCTCCCCTGATAGTGAAAAACAGGAGAATTTGATCCCTCTGCTGTTTCTGATGCCTTTACTACCTCACCATCAACTCATGAGTTTTTAGAAATTTCTTCAAATTTTCTAAATTTTGGTAGCTGATTACCCTACTCTTCTGGTTCTATTCCATTATGAATCTATGTGGCAAGTATATTGGAAACTTATCAATGATATTATTGACCGTTGCCTCTTTTTAACTTTGTAACCTTACCATTTATCATCTTTGTGGCTTGAGACATAATGACAAAGATCTCCTTAGGCCCAGTTTCTGTGACATTGTAAGGGTGATGCAAGCTCAGGGATGTTAGCAATAATTTTTTAGAATGTGATCAACCTAAGAAAGCTGTGTAACTGTTTCTTAATTATTGGATTGGATCAAGAGTAAATGGCTTCAGTTTACAAGGTGCAATAGTACAACCAACATTATGTACCAATTCCTAAAGAACTGATCTTCATTTTTCTAAAAATACATTTATAAGGTATTCAAATAGATTATTTTTATGAAAGGCAGCCACAGCCATTAATCTTTGGCTTGTGTTTCTGCATTGGAAGAGTGAATTAATATGTTGTCAATATACACAACTGAACAGGTTAATCTGAAACCCACATGGCATTACCAATGATGAGCTAGAAATTCTGGTGCATTATTTACTCCAAAGGGTACTACTCTATTATATAAATTTCACCCCATGTGCAAATTGCTGTCAGATATTCCTTTCCAAAATCTACCCTCACTTGATGAAAAAGCGTTAACAGATCAGTTTTGAAAAAGTAGACTTGGAAATGGTCTGGTCTATAGTAGCCTTAAAAGGAAGTGGGTATGATCTGAACTTTTACATCATTTAAATGTTTATAACTTACACAAGGTCTTAGGGTTTATAAGGTTTATGAGAGTACACCACAATGGATAAAATAAGGAGGTTTTCTTGATAAATCATTTCCTTGCCATTGGTAGTTTGCTGCAAACACATACTACTGCACAAGTTGGGGCTTTGATGGAACTCCCTCCTTTATTGACTAATGGGCATATGCTCCCTAACAAGGTCCAATATTTTAAATTTTAAATTTATTGTGGGGAAGGCTGACCATGGGATGGACACTTCCGAATATGACTCAGGACAGATAAACTTAGTACCAGGGGAGGCACCCCAGAGAAGCGATGCTACCTCTTGTTGCCAGCGGGAACGCCACTTATGGGGAGGGGAGGGAACGTGTGAAGGGGCCATAGCCACTATTGAGCACGTGTGGAGGAAGGGGTCTGATTTGATGAACCAGACTGGGAACCAGAAGGAGACCAGCTGTCGGCGACATGGTGGGAGGTATCTGAACATCCACGCTTGAAAGTGGTCCACCAAATGAGACTGGAATCTGTGGACAGTTTCTGGGAGGGTGGGGGTGGAGCCTGCGATGGCATCTAAGACAATCGTGTGGATGGTCCACATGGCGATTGCAACCACCAGAGCATGGAGAGAGGGTGGAAGGGAGGAGGCCATTGATAGAGCAAACATATCTCTTGACAGACTGAAGGGATGCGTTTGATCCTGGCCCAGCAGACGTTGAACTTCACGCCATATCACTTTAGAGGTGGGGCACTTCTCCAGGCGGTGGAACAGCGTTCCATACTGGCCACACATGACACAGGATGAGTGTAAAGCATTAGAGCGCTCAGCTGTATGATACACTCACCTCAGGCAGCGCCACACATGGGAGCAGACTTGAGGCTGCAACGGAGGGTGATGTACATATTTCCAGATTGTTTTTTGGGTCTCAATGGAATAAGGGATGTCCATCATGTCCAGATAGTCCACCCTGGATAGGACATGGGGCCGAATGGGGATCACGCCATCATGGATGGGTAGCCCCTGTACCTCTTGTGTGAACTGAGGAGAGGGGCGGCCTCTTTGGGTTGTATGTCCGCTAATACAAGTTCTCCACTCTGCGCTCCGCATGGAGAGTAGGATTTGTTTGTAGTGGGTTTTAGTCCTGTGAGGACCTGTGGCCGATGTGTGTGATGCGAGGTATTTCATCAGGGAGTGGGGGTTCAATGGATTGTTGAGGCCCAAGGCTTGGGAGAAGTTGGAGCGGGCTGCGCAGGACCAGTGTTGGGATGGGAGTGTAGGAGCGGTGATGGCCGCGATCCAGGTGCCCAGGATCTTGGCAGCATGGGCTTTGAAGTCAAGCAGGCCCATGCCACCATGATGATGAGGGCCAAACATGACCTCTAGCCATACTGGTGGAGGGCGGCCTGACCAAAGCCATCCTTGCAGCAAGGCATACAAGGATTTGAAGAAGCTTGGGGAGAAGGGGATGGCGTGGGCTCCAAACCAGACTTTGGATAGGAGCATAGAGTTGGCTAAAACAACCCTGCCAGTAAGTGAAGTAGGGTGGGCTCTGAGAGAGGCGATTCGCTTCGTCACGTTGTCCAGAATACAGCACTCCATTACTGCTATCGCGTATCCGCCTGCCTCCATCCACACGCCCAGATGGCGCACTGGTCCTATGGTAGGACGTGGCACGAAGGGGAGCACCAGTGGAGCGGTGTGTGTTGAGTTAGTAAGGCGTGGACGTGGGCGAGCAGATGGGCCAAGTTGGGAACTAATTGCTGGGGCCCAGCAGTTCTGAAACTGACCAAGGATGATGAATTCATTTTTGGAGGCGTTCAGTGCCGCGTTGCTTACCTGGGAATATTCCTGGATGAGAGCTTCAAGCATGCATGCATCTTGATTATTAGACACCCCAACCACACATAATCATCTGCAAATGCAATATCTTGACTGGGGCTTGGCCTGGCACATGGACCCCAGTGAGTTGGGCATTCACATTTCGCAGTAGTGGGTCAAGGCTGAAGTTGTATAAGAGTGGGCTGAGGGGGTCCCCTTGTCGCAAGCCCCTTTGAGGGCGGACTACTTCCGTTAGGAAGCCAGGGCCATGCACTGCCATTGTTGCAGATTCCATGAGCAGCATCACCCAGTTGATGAAGCGAGGGGGTAGGCAGAATTGATGGAGGCAGGCCCTTAGGTATTCCCAGTTTACTATCATAGGCCTTTTGTTGGTCCAAGAATACAAGTGCCCCAGAGGCTGTGGACTGACATACATTAGCCACAGAGTGCACGTTATCCCAAATCGACCTTCTGGGGATGAAACTGAATTGTTCTGGGGAGATGGTGGCCGATGCTACAGTCCCTAATTGGTTAGCCATAATTTTTGTTAAAATTTTGGTGTCTGTGTTTGTTAGAGAAATGGGGCGCCAGTTGGCTAAGTCAAGCTTATCCCCTTTCTTGAAAAGTGTGACAGTAAAGGCCTCATGTCCTCCTGGTAGGAGGCGCGTTTCCAACAGGCTTTGGTTAAGTGATGCAAGCAGAAGTGGGGATATATATTTGAAATATTTTTTGTAGAACTCATATGGAATGCCATCTGGGCCTGGGCATTTTCGGTTTGGCGCACCACAAATGGCTGTCCATAATTTGTTTGGAGTAATTAAATTCATTATTTCTGGGTATCAGAAAATGGTGCAGATATGAGCTCAGTTGAGAAATTCCGCCACGTCAGCTGGCTGAATTGGTTTGGCTTGGTACAACTCAGAGTAATATTTTTGCATTTCGATTGCCACTTTGGCCAGTGTATCTGCAATAGAATTATCCGATCTTTGCACCTGTGTGCAGGCCACACTCTGGCGTGGTGCAAAAAAATTTTAAAGAAATATGCGGTGCGCTTGTCGCCTTTTGTGATGCGTGTGGCCCTGTATTGAACACAAACCTGATGTTTGTGTTGCCTTTTGAGTGCGTTGAGGTGGGCAGCTGACTCCACCCACTTCTGGCCCCATGCAGGGCTGTATCCTGTAGCTGGAATGTTGGACTCCAAGTGTGCCTTTTCTGCCAGAGCGCATGAGATAACCGCTGATGTGGCTCGTGAGCATCTGGAGGAGAGATGGCAAGAGTGGTGGATGGTGTCCTCTTTGAAAGTTGCCCATGTGGAAATGGGGTCCGCGCAAAATGGTGCAACAAACTTTTTTGCCAAAGTTGCCTCTTCCACCCACATGGAAAATCCTGGTGACACGAGCTTGGGGGCAGATTTTGCACCAATGTGGGGCCTTAGCAACTGTGACAGTTAGGTGGTAGGTTATCGAGACCAGCTGGTGGTCAGAGAATTCCATTTTCATTGTTTTGAAGTGGGAAATGTGGGGTTGGAATTTTGCCGGCATTAGAATAAGGTTGATGTGGGTCATGGACCTTAATTGGCTGTTGTGGATGTGGGGACGCGTCATGTTTTCAAGCAGCAGGGCATGTCACGGCAGCGCATCTATTAACCCAAGGGTGGTCTTTAGAATGCATAGTTCTACGTGACCCTGTGGGGCGTGGGGTGAGGGAGGCCACCGGTCCATTGGTGAGGTTAGCCAACAGTTCATGTCACTGACTAGGAAAGAATCAGGGGGTAGCGGGAGGGATTTGACCAATGAGAAAAATTCCTGACGCTCATGTGCACTGTTTGGGGCATAGATGTTGATGATTGCATGCGCTACATCAGCCCATGAGAAGGTGATGACAAGCACTCGGCCATTTAGGAATATTTCTGAGGATAAAAATTTGAAAAAATTATTTTTCTGAATTAGCACCCCACAGTGCTTCAACCAAAAGGATAGGGATGGGAGGAGCATTGTTTTCCAAGTTTCCTCAGAACCTCATGGACAGTGGGACTCCTGGATGGCCAGGATATCCTTGGGTAATTTGTGTTGTAAAAAACTCAGTTTCTTAGCCCAGGACGGGGAGGCCTTGAGTCCGGTGATATTCAACGTCCCTAAAGTGAAGGTTTCCCCATCACACCTTAGGTGTGAGGGGTGGGCCCCCAGGCCCACCAGCCTCTTCTAGATCCTCACAGGCTTTCACAGCAGCGTGGGTGTTAGCAGCAACACTATCAGAGTTTTTGTTGATTTTTGCAGAAAGAGTCGCGTTGGCTTTAGCCTTCACTTTTTGTTTTCCTGATGTCAGACAAATTTTTTGTGGTGCGGATGAGTTTGGTGCACCGTTGACTGGGTCAAAAAAATTTTCAGTTGGGATAGGTCCCAAGTCAGTTTCAACTGGAGCTTGGGTGCAACGATTGGGTGAATCAAGTCTCCCATCGGATCCTCAGATTGAGTGGCCCACTCAGCATGGGCTTCCCAATCTGATTGGTTGATGGATTCCTGAGTTGCTTCCACCGCGAAGGTTTCCATGTCCTCCTAGAATTGTGAGTGTGGGATAGCGGTGGTGGCCTTGGCCGTTTCCTTGGCCGCGGCCCTACAGGCCTGCTTGGCCTTCTTTCGTTCTTGTGGGGAGATAGGCTTTACCAATAGGTAGCAGCCTTGTGCTCCCCACAGGAAAGCCTCCTTGGTGCTTGTGGTTGGTTCATAGTGCACCTCTCTGTTGGCCATGGCTGCTGAGGGGTGCTCTTGGAATGTGACACCCTCCTTGATGGGGCATGCATGCGCCTTATGGCTGAATGCATCACAGTGGGTGCAAATGGGGGGCGCGCTGTCCATGGTCACCTGGAATGGGTGGGTGGTATGCCCTGTGATATCAATAAAAGTGGAGTGCAGGATCTGGGTTAGGTCCTTCATGATCTCCTCAGTTGGGGTCAGAACTGCGATGGCTTTGCTGGTACACAGGTGTGGCATCAGTGTGAAGCGTTGCATTTTGAAAGATTGTATTTTGCCATATACAGCGAGACCATCTTTCAGGTGTTGTTCCAAAATGTCACGTTTTACTGTAGTAGGCAAAAAGTCAAACGTGAGGAAAATTTGGTTTGATTTTGTTTATCTGGTGCATTTGGTTTCGATGACCCATTGCCCTTTGGGATAATTGATTACTATGCGCACCGCTGCAGCCTTGTCTGCTGCTTTTTTGCTTTCAAAACCTAGGTCCAGCCAACTGTGTGACATGGAGTAAGGTGCAATGTATACCGCGGTCAGGAAAATTTTGTGTACATCTTCATGAAATTTTTCCTATAAGGCCATTTTTTGGATGTCCAGATACATGCGGACTCTGAATTCCACCGATGAAAGTGGTTGGGAGTGTGGCATGTTTATGTACTGGTTGCATTGTGCTTGCCATGCAAGTATCTCCGGGGAAATCATGACCGCCAGTTTTTTAAGATTTTTGTCTATTCCGCCAGATTCTCTGGGGCGTTTTCAAATGTTGGAGGCCATGGGCCTTCCACCTGCTCCTCTTACCTTGCTTGCCCAACTGCTCCCTGACATGGACGCAGACTAATCTCCTCTGTGATATTATCAAACTAGATTCAGTCTTGAATTGAATAGGTTGCAAAAGTGATTGCAACGAGAAAGAAAAGTCTAAGGTCCAATATTTTAGATATCAGATAGAAGAGCCAAGAAGTATCAATTTTACATGACTTCTGGTATAGTAATTTCTATTTAGAAACAATGTCAAATGATAAAAACCAACTAGTGTAAATAAAGATACTTTATTGGGGTAATATTAAAAAACCTATAGTTGAGCACTCAACCTCAGAATAATGATGTCCTGACTTTGGGAGTATATTTTGAAATTAAGTACAATGGGTACAATGGATATAATGCTATATTTTTTAATAAGGAATATATGAATGGATGAGGGACAAAGCGTGACAATTCTTGAATGACAGGACGATCTTAATGGGTGTGGTAACATTATTACATGTTTATGGCTAATTACATGCATTTGCCAAAAATATGTTCAATCAATAATACAAAAGAGAATTGGAAGTATGATAATCTGAGTCAAGTCAAGAAATTTTATAATACATCCCCTGATTTGACTAACTCTTCAGATAGCCCTCTTAGCTGGAAGCTGGGTGCTGTAGTAGAGTCTTTAAATTTTTTGTGTGAACCCTATTGATAACTCTTACATTGAAAAGATCTAATGGTTTAGATGGCAAGTGCTAATTTCTCCAAGGTTATGCAAGTTTTTTCCTTAACATTGACATTTTGGGATGTTGTTTAAATACCATAAGTACACTGGAGAATAATTCCTCACCCTATTGAAGAAATCCCACCAATATATAATTACCTCAAGTTTTACATATGTCAGATTACAACATGAATAGTGGAGATGAACTCCCTTTTATAGATGACTAATTTTCAGATACCCATGCTTTGCTAATATGTTTATAACTTCCCAGTTGATTTAAATTATTTTAGTTCTTATATTGGTAGATAACCACCAATAAGTTTAGAAACCATTAAACTTATCAAATATTCAAACCTCCAACCACTTATCCAAAAGTAATTAAGCCTGATAAACTAACTAAACCATCAATCACTTACCAGAAACTTTTGAGCCCATGGGATCAACCAAAAAATGAATCACCACTTAGCAAAAACCAATTGTTGGACTTCAAAATAGCAAAAAACTACCAACCACTTATCAAAAACTATGAAACTATTAAATCAAATAAATATCAAAATGCTCAGCCAAATTGCTATATAATTGATATTAGAAACTTATATGCTTTAGATCTTATATAGAACCAAAAATTAAAATATATATACTTTTATAAAAAATAGCTTATTACAATTCCCAAACCTATAAATTACTAATGCCAAGTTTTGTAATTTTTGGTCTATTTGTTTATGAGATAATACATCTATATATAAGCAAGTGGAAAGGGTGATTAGCCTTGCAGGTAAAACTGCTTTCACCCTAGTGCAGGTTTTGAGTTCAAAACCTGTACTGGCTAGAAAACATTCTTGGTGTGGTATATTTGTCCCAAGGTTGACCCACCTCAAATAATTTTTATTAACAAGTGGAGTTACCCATGCTTTGCTATGGTATCTATTGGATCTCAGATGATTTAAATCAATTAATTTAAATTTATATTATAGATTAAACTCTGCGCTTTAACAATTTAGCAAATACCATCAAAACATATAAGATATTCACTTGTTATATATAAAACTTTTTATTCTACTTTAGATTAAAATGATCCTTTTTTGGTGCTCACCTAAATTAAAAAGAAACCTATATACTAAATTTTAAGTTTCTAGGTTGGTTTTTTTTGAAGATTTTGTGATGAGTCAGTCAGTAGTAATTGTCTTATACATATAAATAATAGATCTAAATCTCGGGGGTGGAAGGCGAGTTGGTAGGGCGTACGGCTACCAACCTGAAGGTTGCGGGTTCGATTCCCGCCCTTCGCACATCAATCAGGGTGCCAGCTGAAGGAAACTATTGGTGGTTAGTAGGTATAATAACATGAAAACCTTACCCATGACATAACCAGAAAAATCCGAGTCCCGATCTGGAGGTGAAAAAACTTTCTATGACAGAGTTGACCCTGCTCAGGTTTCATGTTGATACTTTCTTTCTCTATTTCGGTAATGTCCGTCCCCCGGTTGGCTTGCCTCAAATAAATAAAATAAAATAGATCTAAATCTCTCTTATTTTCCACCTGGGCCTGCACATTGCTAAATTTTGAAGCTGAGGAGCCCCCTGACCCCCTTCCCCTGTTTAGTTAGTTTAAGTTAGGTTTCAGTGTTGTTTTTCATTTGAGCCTTCCAGCCTATTTTGTTTTTATTATTCTTTTTTCAAAAAATATCTTTTCTTTGGTCAGCTTACCTTGAATTAACAGCTATATAGATTAAAATTGGATGTTAAAAAGTGATTAAATAAGTGATTTTGCTAGGATTTGAACAACTAACCTTTATAAAATTTAACTTTAGAGCCAAAAACTAAGCCAATTATGCCAGATTTTTTCAAACTCCATACTTTATTAAAAATAAATTTAAGGGAAAGTAAGAGGGAAGGGTGGAATACAGGTGATTTGGCCAAGGGTAAAAAGGACCAGGGTTTTGGGCTGCTAGAGATCTAGCACCTCTGACCATTGCTGATTGGCAATTGCCATTGCTAGCCACAGTTCTAGCATTGGCGGGCTTACAGGCCATTCAATTCTCAGTCAATTAGTAGCTTCATCATATACAATGAGCAATCCAGGTGGGGAAAGCCAAACATGTGGCTTTATAACACCCAGGGATTATGCGCGAGAATTTTGAGATACAAAGGAGCTGATCAGAGATAATCCAAATGGTCTTCAATACCAAACCTCTGTGATGGGGGCGCTCATTGCTCAAAACCTTGGTGACAAGCGCACAGTGAATTACCCATACACAATAATGGTAAATGAAGGCTCATAGTTGGATCAGAGCCATTCTCAGGGTTTTTGTAAAGAAAAGGTCCTGTGATGGATGTATACCCAGTGGCAAATGTTCACCTGATAGGATGTAATGCATCATGGACCAGTATTTTTTGAACATGGCGCATTCATAATAATGGTGTGCTATGTCTGCTTCTGGTTCAGTGCATATGGGGCATTCTTTGTGCTGGTAATCCAGCCCACTGTGCTTGCCCAATTTGAATGCCCAATTTAGGATCTGCCAGGTTACCAAATGCTGTTTGGCCATAACCAAGTGGGAGTTCAGGCCCAAAATCAACTCCTTCATTGGGTAGTTGGTGTCATGGCCTTTGGTAGTCCAGTCATTTAGGATTTGTGGATGGGTGGGCAGATTGCGCCCCAGTTTTGGGAGCAGATCCCCATATTCTATCAGCATCAATTTGTACCTTATTCTGATTGACTTGGTTGCATATTTGTCAGCTATTCAGTTGCACTCCTCCCAGCTTGTTGCAGAAATCATTGCAGAATTGTGTGCTTTGATATCCCTCTGAATTTGGTTGGCCTCTCGGTCTGATCACTCAAATGACCACCCACCCTGGCGCACGGCCTGATTGCAGAGTCACCAGTAGTGTGGAGCACCTTTTTGGGAGGTTATCTGCAGGTGGTTCGCCATCCATTCACATATTGAATGGGGGAGACCGGCTCTTGGAGGCCTTGGGCTCTTGCCCAGTTCACGCCCCATGCTAGGGTTGGGCAGCACATGTGCATCTGTGTTAGCTTCAGAAATGACTTTCCCCATATGCGCCGGGCATGAGATTTGAAGTCCAGGAGGCCCATGCCTCCTTCGTTCTTTGGTTTTGACAGGGCTTCCAGTGGTATCAGTGCCACCTTCACCTTGAACCACAGGAAAGTTTGGAGCATTGACCTGATTTTCTTCTCTAAGTTTGGGCTCATTGGCAGCATGTGAGCAACATACCACAACTTTGAGAAGATGAAGACATTTATCGCCTGCACTTTCTCCTTGAGGCATAGTCTGGCACTTTTCCAGCATGCCATTCAGATTGATAAGCTTGACAATACTTCTTGTTTGGTCTCCAGTACCGCTGGTCCCTTGTCATTGAAGAGTATCCCAAGGTATCAGACTGTCTGGGAGCTCATAATTGGCATTGTGTCAGTTGGTGGGTTGAAGCTCAGGTTGCCAATCCTCATCACTGAGGTTTTTGCCAAATTGATTTTTGCATTTAATGCGAGCTGATAGAGGTTTAATAGTTTCTGGCGCCCTGGAGGTCAGTTGAGGAGCTTATTCCTACTACTGTATCATCCACAAATGCTAGCATCTTCAGTGGCATTTGGTTAGGGTGGACTAAACCCCAGAGCTTTACGTCCGCTGCTGCCAGTAGAATGTTGGCTGCAAAGTTGAAGAGTATTGGTGACATAGGGTCACCTTGGCGGAGACCTTGCCTGACAGGGATTTTGTTGGTTGCGCCATCTGCGACCATAACCTTCATTACCAGGCCTGAGTACAGTATCATTATCCATGCTTGAAACGTGTTGGGGATGCCAACCGCCTTTAGTGCCTCATGTAGGAATGACCATGCTACTCGGTCATACACCTTTTCCATGTTGAGGAACATAAGGTATCCTTGTTTGATGCCCCTCATATCCTGGAGTATGCTCTGGACTGAACCAATGCTGTCCCATATACTATGGCCTTTGATGAAGCCGTGCTGGGCACTATGGAGCGTGCGCAGTGCTGTTGCCATCAGACGGTTAGATAGGATGCGCGTGAGCAGTTTATAATCAGCATTCAATAGTGCAATTGGGCGCCAGTTCCAAAGTTGGCATCTGAGGCCTTTTTTGTACAGAAGTACAATTTGGGTCTCATGGCCTCCTGGAATTTGTTTGCCATTGTGCAAACAGTGGTTAAAGAGGGCTTTGAGCTCCAGCGCAATGCAGTCTCAGAATATGCTGTATATTTCTGCACACATATTGTCAGGGCCTGGTGCTTTCATTCTTGGTGACTCCTTTAGCGCCCTCTTAACTTCATCAATAGAGATTTTGGCAGATAGCTTGGCAACGTCTTCTGGCGTACAGCCACCCAGTGCCAGCTTGGCCAGGTCAATAAGGGTTTTTGTCACTGATTTGCTCATTTCTCTTTGTCAGAAGAGATTGCCATAAAAAAGTTTGACCTTGCGCTTGATTGTTTTGGGGTCTGATGATACTTCCCCTTCCGCTGTCTCCACTTCCCATACCCTAGCCTTAGTTCAGATTTCCTTGAGGTGTTTCAGGCCCTCTTTGGTCATCATCCCCGCTAGGCTCTGATATTGGTAAGTTGCATTGGTCCATCTCTCTGAGTCTTGCTTCATCATTATAGCCTGATACTTTTTGTGTGTTGTTTGGTACTTGCTCCACCAGTCTTCGCTGTCCCAGCAGGTGAGCCTCAGCCTTTCTAATTTAGACTTCAGTTGCTTCATGGTGGCTGTCCACTTGTAGGAGGTCACTTTTTTGAACTTCATACTATCATGTTTCATTTTTGCTTTGATTTGGGTCCACTGTTCTAGTGGGTCCAACTCTGGGTGGTTGTCCAGATGCGCTACCAGTCAATCCAGTCCCGCATCAACCATTTGGTGCCAATCCCCATTCCTCAGCATGGCTGGTGCCAGTTGCCACTTGTGGTTCCTTGGAGGTTCATCAAGGTCAATCTCCACCCAGATGACCATGTGGTCGCTTTCAGCATTTATGCTAACCTTGCTGTTGGACATCATCAGCCTGAGGTCCAATGATACAAGGATGTAATCTAAACATGATCCTGACAGTGGGGATCCGGCGGCGTCATATGACCACTGCATTAGATTGGCCAGGTCATCATCCTCTTTGTCAATCATTAGGCACATCCCCAATTTGACTAGGTAATTGAGCATCTCGTCAGCTTTACTGTTGGGATGTTCTCTCATCAGGTATGTATCCCAGCTCACATTTGTCCAACAGTTCAGGTCACCTGCTATTATGGTCATTGCTTCAGATGGTACTTCCACTAAGAAATCCCAAAAAATATGGTTTTTGTGGAGCTTTGGTGGGGCGTAGACTGCTACCACTTGTATGCTCCTGCCAGTGTCTCTGTTTGTAGCCATCGCTATCAAGATCCTACTGGCGTGAGTTTCTTCCACAAATTCCAAGTCTATTTTCTTGTCCATTGTGACTATCGCCATGTGGTCCATCCATAGGGCTTGGTAGCCTATCTGGCGGGACCATGGGTGGTTTTTTGCATTGTGGTTTGAGCTCAGCACCATTTCCTTTTGGTTACCAGCTTGTGTTTCTGAAATAAAAATTAGGTCAATATTATTATTAGTTTTTAAATGGTGCATTTTCCTCTTCCTCATTTGTATGCTTGCCATCCCCCAAGCATTTGTAGTCACAATCCTCATTTCTGGCTGCCTGACCCATGGGTATGAGGTTTAGCATTGTCTGGGTTGTGGATCAAGTCCTGTACTGAGGTCTGGTTGGTTGATGGTGGTGGTGTCAATGGTTGGTGGGGTGCAATATTTGGTTTTTGGGGTCAGTTGGTTGGGACTGGGATTATATTCCCAGGCATCCTGTGTACTGGGAATTTGGTTGCCATCCCCATCTCCCTGTTGATGGTTAATGGGGATGGTTTTATGATTGGGTCTGGGTGCCCCTTGTTCCCTGCTGGCAGACTGGCAGATTCTCCCTCATCCATTGGCCAGATTTGCACCCCTTCATTTGATTTACTGGCAGAACTCAATTTTTTAGTTGGTGATTGCCAGCCAATTTTGTCAATTTTGTTGCTCCTGCTAATTTTTCACCAGTCACCTCAGGTTTATTTGCCAATGACTTCTGATTTGATTTTGTATTCCCTTTCATCTTGTCAGGTTTTGATTTTGACTTGCTGGGATCCTGCATCCGCCCTTGCTTGGAGGACTTCTTTGGATTTGCCTTCTGCCATCTTTCCTCCTCCCAGACCATCCATTCCACTTGGGTTGGACGTTTCTCTGTTGGTCCTGGGGTCAGTTCCCTCATCCATTGCATAAGATTTGGGGTTCAGATTTATAAATGGTTTGTCATCTGCTTCAGGTCACTTTGCCATTTCCCATTCCCACGCTTCTCTATGTGCCAGGTCCAATTCTTGTCGCTGGCATTTCATATCTGCTACCTCCATTAAGTTGTGCGGGATCCATTCTCTGGCTTTTGGGTGGAGGAAAGTCTTGGTACCCACCTTGGTGATTCCCCCAATGGGGTCATATTCATACTCCCATGTAGTTTTACCTTTATGATGGTGGCATTGAACCATTGTGTGGCTGGTCTGGTAGCAGAACTGGCACACTTGTTTGGCATCCTCCTGTTTGACATATACTACCCTATTGAGGCTGGGCAGGCGGATGAATCTGGGTAGAGTAATTTTGTTCAGTTTCATCCAGGGTGCCAGTTTGTACAGCGCTTCCACTGTCTGAGGGTGGAGGCACTTTGTGATGTAGTTGCCACTGGCTTGCCAGAATTCTCATACTTCCCCATAGTATGACAATCTGGTCCAGATTGCTTTGTGCACCCACTCCCATTCATGATTGGTGGGGAGATTTTGGAAGGTTACCCACCTTGCAGTTTGGTTGGCATATCTGGTCAGCTCCATTTGCAGATAAATCCCCTTGTATTTGATGCTGATTTTGAGGAGTTTCTTGCAGTCCAACTCGCCTGGGATCACTATATCTATATAGCCCCATTTGGGTACCCAGTGATGATCAAAGTCCCCTCCAGCTAGGACTTTCATCAAGTTCCTGATAAATTGACAATATCAGGTCAGACCATTCTTCCTCCTCCACTAGTTGCAGGTGGATTTGAATAGCATCTTTTAGGTATGATTTTGGTGCCTGGCAATCTGTAAAGCCCCGCTGATCAACTGACAGATGTATTTGATGTGGCTCCCTGCTCCTGTTCCAGGTGTTGTCTTTGGTATGCGCCACCGCGGCGCTGTATGATTTGGTTTTTGCGCTTGGTTTGGGTACTTTGGTGGGGGTCTTTCCCTTCAAAATCCAACTTACCAATTTGTTGAGGCTGAATCCCCAGTTGAGAAACGCTTTGATCTGGCAAATGCTGATACCTCAGTGGTTGATACTTCTAGCCATTTGCACTCTGATCTCTAGGCTCTGCCACTCTAGGGCATCTGATGGTGAGAACCCCAGTCAGTACCACTTAAGGGTGGATTCTGGGCCACATTGGGTGGAGGTATTGTTGAAGGACCTCCAGCATAATCAAGCTACGCTGGCACCAGTCCCTTACTGTAACACTATTCCAGCCCCCATCTGTAAATACCCATGCCATGTCTGCCAGAACACCCACTTCACTCCATTGGAATGCTTCTGAGGGGGTGAAGCCTTCAGCGGCATATGGGGCTGCTAGCATCAGTTCCAGGAAGGATTGCTTCCAATCCCTGGATAGTTTTGATGTGGATCCCCACTTTGAGCCATTCTCAGCCCAAGTCTGGGGTCATGACCCCTTTCATTGCTGTTGCCACCTGTGGTGAAATCTTGTGTTCCATCCACAGTTGGGCTGATTTGGGGGTGAACCCCGCTGCATCCCAGTCTGCAGCTTTGGCAATTGTTGCAGTGTCACACCAGATTTTCCACTTTTCAATTGGGAATGGTCAGCCTCTAAGAGTTTTGTGAATCAGTTTAGTCACCCCCAGCTCTGCCCATTTGTGCACTAGGTCCATACTGGCCCCTGCTCAGAACCAGTATTTCATCTCCATTGGTGTGAATCTGTTGGAAGACCAGTTGATGGCCTCTTCCTGGTGACCAATCCCAAAAGGGTCCCCATTCCACTGCCTTTTCCTTTGTCCAGCCCGCTTTCATCAGGTCTGATGCAGTGGCTGGTGGAATTTGGGTGTATGACCAGTGTAAGGCCTCAGTTGCCTTGAACCTGGCTGTGATCCATGGTAGTGCCTCCTCTGGGGAGAAAGTAATGTTATACCATTCCAGTGCCATGTCCACTGGAATGGAGTGTCAGGCCCATTTGAGGGCCATAGATGTGTTCAGGAATTGTTTTGCATACTTGGCTAAGTCTGTTGGGTTGAGGCCCAAGCTCCTGACAGCTTGGGCATATCATGCTGTAATACCTGCCTTATTGTACTCCATTGCATTTAATAGGTTGATGCTGGCCTCCATCCAGGCTTTTGCATCCACCAGTTTTAAATCTTTGCAGATTGCAGCCTCTATCACCTTGTAGTCCATGGGGATTTTCATCCATTCCAGGGCATCTTCAGTTCAAACTTGGGATGCCTTGAATTGTACCACCATGTCAATTGAGATTTGGGTGTTGAGCCAGCGTTTGGCTACTCCAGCAGAAAATTTGTGGTCTTGCCATATAGCTGCAATGGCTGGCTTGATACCTTTAGAGACCCACTGAGTTGCTGTAGAGTATGGAAACTGGAGGGCCTCCCATTATTTGACCTTCATGGGCAGACATGCCTCAGCACGCTAACATGTCTGACTGGATCAGTGTAAATTTTACTGGGGCCCTGGCTGCTGACTTGATTGCTGTCAGGGTTTCCACCCCTTCCAGTAATACTTTTAGTTTTTTAGCTGAACTCTCTTGGGTGTCCAATCCCTCAGATTCAGTCCCTGATATAGTTTCACCCCCACTTTGGTTGGTCCCCAATGGATCATATTGGGTCAGCAATTGGCTATTTGGGATCAGCTGTTGATGCATTGTTGAGCTAGAGCCCCTGTTAGCATGACTTCATTGGGGATTGCACCCAATAGCATATTGGGGATCATGCCTGATGAATTTCTCATGTTGCCAAATCAATTTTGGTCAGGGACTATTTGCCCCCCAACTGGGCCTTTTCAGAATTGGAGCCTGACTTGTTCTTCACTTGAATACCCTGAGCAGATTCAGTAAGTTTCTCCATGTCAGTAGAAAACTTTTTATAGCTTGGCTCTGTTGGTTTGAGCTGCCAATTTTTGTCATTCAAATCTGAGTCAGTTTTGGATCCTACCAATACTTCATCCAGGTTTTTTGTTTTATTGGCAATAATTTTCTCACCCTGTGAGGCCCCAATCCCCTCTGCTGATTGAGGTTCAATGGGGAATATTCCTGACTCTGCTGTTCTCAGCATCAGGCCTCACTCCCAGAAGGTTGCTCTTGTTGTCTGGGTGTTGGCGGTCATTGATCCTAGGGAGTTGACCCCATCATCCGTGCTAGTCGTTAGGGCCCCATGACCCATTGACGCATTCACATGTTTTGTCATCATTTGTGTCGCCAGATCATTTCTTGATGTACACATGTTAAATTGCCCTTCCCCATTTCTAGTCATTTTGGGGTTTGGGCCAGTGGGAAGGTCATCAGATGGTACATCCATCATAGTGTCCTTTGTATTATTATTAAAAATTAATATTGGTGCAGGCAAGTCATCCATTTCTATGTGCTGCGCACAGATGGGTGGATTGACTTCCCTACACTTGGGTGGTTAGCCTTTGTTCACTGCTCTATATAATTGCAGTGCGCTCTGGCAGTTGGTTGCTCTCTCAATTCTTGTTCAGTTCACTTTTTGCTTTTAAAAGTGATATTTGTGAGAGAGAGAGAAAAGCTAATTATGCTAGAGGCAGTATTTTAAAATCAATTGTGTTTTTGATTCAAAGTTTTGATTTAGATTTTCTTTATAATTAGCCAAATGACCACTAACCACTTAACAAAACCATTAAAATATTGAATCAACCAGATATCTAACTGCTCAGTCATAACAATATAGAAAATACTATCAAAAATATATAGGATTTTCACTTGTTACATATAAAACTTTTTATTTAACTATTAAAATAATAATTTTAAAATTTAGAAACCTTTCAGGCATTCACACAACTCACCAAAGCTTTATCACAATTGGATAAATAGTATAGGAATGCATATGGAAAAAGAAAGAAATAAGCATTATTTTTACCCAACTTTGAAAAAAGGTTCTACGTTTGATCTGTATATATTTTTTTATTTTTCTATGTTTGTTCATGCATAACTCTGAAACTACAGGACTAATTTGGATACCTTAAATTTTCAAAAAAGAGGATGCTCCAACTTAGATTCCATTTTACTTTTGTAAGTACTGGTCCACTTTCTGACCATTAATTTAGTAAGTTATTAAAATAAACTTGGAAGCGATAGATTTCAATTGTGCAACCAGTTTATCACTGGATAAACTTTATTCTGGCATTGGTAAAGTGATAGCTTAAGCAACTTTTGATATATGTCCTATGGTTGGCTATTGATTTGCATATTTTGATCAATAAAGTCAACTAAATTTGATAAATAAATTATTTTAGATGGTTATCAGTAAATTTAGCATATATTGACCAATAAAAGCACTTAATCTTATAAAAATGAACTATTGTAGATGGTAGCCAGTGAATTTAGCATAGATTGAGTAATAAAATCAACTAAATCTAGTAAATAAATTATTAGTATATTTGTTTGTTATTTATTATTTATCTTATTCGAGGTGGGCTGACCTGGGGATGATACCGCACTGATTAATGGGAAATTGAATGAATGGGAAAGGAGGATGAAATCTGGAAAACCTCCATGCATGGCATATGATAGGCCAGGAACTCCATGGACTGCCTTTTCTATTCGCTATCTTGGTTTGGGGCATTGGCGCGCAAAACCAACACAGTCAAAATCGTCCCCTACCCAAAGTCCAAGCACTGTATATTATTTAAATTTAAATTTTATTCGAGGTGGGCCGACCTGGGACGATACCGCACCGATTAGGGAAGTGAAGAAAATGGGAAAGGAGGATAAAACCCGGAAAACCTCCATGCGCAGCGTATGATAGGCCAGGAACTCCATGGACCGCCTTTGCTATTCGCTATCTCGGTTCGGGGCATCGGTGCACAAAACCAACACAGTCAAAATCGTCCCCTACCCAAAGTCCATTACCGGGATCGAACTCGGGAGGCAGTGGTAGAGGGTCCATACTCTACCACTGAGGTATCCTCCCTTCAAGCATTGTATATTATAAGTTGCTTATAGTTTACACTTGGGCCTAATCCAGACATAAGATAATTTGTATTTGTGAGCAAAATTCTATAGGTCAGGTTGGAAGATGGTGCCGACTTTAAAAAGGGTTTTATTGGGGAGGCATAATTTCTCGATTATTTCATACTTTTTAGTGCCTTTTTCAAAGGAGGTTCTTTTTTCCCCCAAAAAATTCTAGCTTTTATATTGGTAGATGGCATCAATAAGTTCAGAAACCATTAAACCTATCGAATATTCCAACCTCCACCACTCAGCCAAAATTAAGCCTGCCAAGTTAACTAAACCATCAATCAAACCTGAAACTATTGAGCCCATCGATTCAACCAAAAATTGGACCACCCTTCAGCTAAGACAATCGTTGAACTTTTAAACCAGCCAAAAACCATAACCTCTTATCAAAATTTATGAGCCTATCGAATTAAATGGATATCAAAACGCATAGTCAAATTGCTGTATCATTACCATTGGAAACATATATCTTTAGATCTTATATAGAACTATTATTGAAGTTTATATGGCTTTATTAAAAACATATTACTATCCCTGAAAATTGATAAAGTATCTGTACCACGTCTGGAGATTTTTGGTTATCCGCGCATAAGATATAGCATCCTATATATACAATAAACAAATAAAAAGGATGATACTTTTGTAAAGTAAATCTAGGCTAAATCTTGTTGATACCCAGTTTGATACTGATTTGTTTGTGGGTTTAAAGTTTTCAGATGATCCCAACCGATTATTTTTTATATTGGTAAGTGGTTATCGATAAAGTTAAGAAAATAAATTATACCGATTAAATATTTTTACCAACCGCTCAGCCAAAACCAATCAAACCTATCAAAAGAACAAAAATCAACCATCTACCTGAAACCATTGAGCCCATCGAACCAACCTAAATCCACCAACCACCCAGCCAAGACCAATTGTTAAACTTTTAATTTAACCAGCTACCAAAAACCACTTACAACTTACCAAAATCAATTAACTTATCGAATCAACCAATCACTAACTTCTTACTAAAATTATCAAACTTATCAATCAACCCCAAACCCACCAACCGCTCGCCAAAACCGTTTAAACTATCGAATCAACCGGATATCAAAGTGCTCAGCTGTAACATCATACCGATTACCATTAGAAGCATATAAGTTTCACTTGTTACATATATAAAACTTTTTATTTTATTTAACAATTATAGTTCTCTTATTGCACATCTACAGTATCTAGTGAATATCTATGTAAAGTTTCATCTTTCTAGGCCCTGTCATTGTTGAGTTACAGTGATGAGTCAGTGGGTGAGCTTTGGCAGATATATTATAGATGGATTGGGGTATGTGACGGAGGTCCCGTTTGAGATGAATCCATCTAAACTAAATTTGGGTGATAGCCTTAAATGAATATAAGTCCACAATCAATCAGATTTAGTCTGAAGTGGAGTGGCTGATAGGTTGCACTAAAAGTTGATGAGATGAGATTTGGATACTTTCATGTATCGATATGGAGGTCCATACGAAGAGTTTACAACTGGATAAGGGGAACCGAGTTGAGTGATTAATTTACGTAATTGGACCCGATATAAATAAATTTAATGGAACGGGTTGTAATCTGGAATAGATTTGCGAAGTTCAACGGTGATCCCTGAATGACCAATGGTTAATCGATAAGTGGCTTATTCGAGGGTTGGGCGTGGGATTTAAGTTATGGATCTCGTTCGTGATTGGCTTTATTCATGATTCCTCTTTTAAATTTCCATTGGGGTTATTAGCCAACTCGGTTTCAGATATTTTTCAAACTACATCGATTGATAGTCCATAGCTCTAATTTCTGATTGGCTTTGTTCACGATTCCCCTTCCAGATTTCCATTGGGGTTATTAGCCAACTCGGTTTCAGATAATTTTCAAGCAAACTACGATTGATAACCCATAGTTTTAAATTAAAGTTGAGAATCAGCTACCTTATCATCCTTAGGATCCAACTTTTTAGATCCTTTAAACCTTTAATTGGATGGTGAGCTCACTTTATATAATTGAATTGAACTCAAAAACTGAAATCTTACCCACAACGTTTCATGCGCATCACCTCGGGATACCCTTAATCTCAGTTATGGCCTGTGGATTAAAATTTAACTTTAAATTATCATCTGTAAAGCGAAAGCTTATCTATTTATCCACTGAGCCTCTCCACTGATCAACTTGAGTGTCGATACCAAAAGCTTCTGAAACCGTAGTTTGATTTGCATTGATTTTGATTGGTTCTTAAAAAGGTTAGTACCATCAAAAGTTCATCGTCAAATGCCTAAAGTGAACGGTTGCGAGTGTTGGGTGGGTTAGCTGAATAATTTGTCGAGATTTAATTCCACTTAGCTGGATCCGTCTCTAGTTGCGAGTCGGTGAAACTGGTATAGCTTAATAGCAAAGTCACGTGAGGGTGGATGATTGCGCAGGTAGGTGAGGGGAAACACCGAAGATGGCTCACTCTGGAATGGAATAGAAAATAAAAAGATTGGGGTGGCACGGACGCATAAACAGGGATAAGGGCAAGCGAACTCCCATCTCAGTTTGCTTTATGATATGTTTAACCTGAACAGCCTCCTACCGGGGCAGATCAAGCCGGCGTCTACCGACCCACGCAAGAGGTTCCGTATCAGCGCATTTCAAGTTCAGGCCTTGGAGGACGTCTTCAAGTCCAACCCCCGACCATGCAAGGAAATTCAGGAGGAGGTTGCCAGCCGCCTCCATCTGCCCTATCGTACCGTCGCCATCTGGTTCCAGAACCGGCGCGCTAAGGCAAAGTCCGCCGGCGAACCGCTGGCCGGCCACGTGTTTCAATGGAAGCCCCCCGTCGTGTCAGTTCAGCCTACCAAGCCCAAGGAGAAGCCAAAGGAGAAACCCGTCCCTGAGCCCATCCCAGCGCCCCAGCCAATCGATAGCGGCCCCATCAATGCAAACTTTGGTTGGGCTGACCAACCGCTCATGGCCCAACCGGACTGGCCGTACTTGGACTCGGCTAGCTACATGTCGGGAGACTTCGGGGCCGGGGACTTTGTGGCGGGGGAGTTCGGGTTTACTGTGGATCCGCTCGCTCAACCGAGCATGGATCCCTTCATGTTGGGTCCACTGTCCCAGCATTCGGTAGCCCCTCCCTAGCTTCGCTCTCGACTCAGGACTCGGCCAGCTTTTACAATCTGAATTTCTATAGCCACTCGGTTCCCCAGTTTCCTCAAAAGCCCCACCACCCTTTCCACCTCCATCCCGCCCAATCCGCCCCGATCCTGCTCGATGAGCCCAACCCCCACCGCCCACCCATCGATAACGCTTACCAGAATGACGCCATGTTTTTCGCGTTGCGCTCCTAAAATTAAATGTCTCGACCTTTTGTTAACCAACTTTTCCTAATCCAATCAACGTTTGTATTCTCTAACCATTCTCGAAATTTACGCCGAAATTGGTTTTCCGCCTAGAACCATCCGCCTGGTATCCAGATCCTCGCGACCCGCCTAGATGTCGATCCCTCCGCCGTTTTACCGAGATTGTAAACTCCAATTAAACCGGATGGACTATTTCGATTATTATACTGCCCTGCATCAGTAATCTAAGTGCCCAAGTTAAATATTATCGCCAAACGCTCCCACTTTTGCTGAATATAACCCTTCCCTTATTTAATATTAGATGATGCCAACCGAATATAACCCTTCCCTTACTTTAATACTAGACGATCCCAACCGAATTGACCCCTTTCCTTAAAACTTCAAAATCTACACCGGTATGGAAACTTATCCCCTTTTTAGTGACGACCTCACGAGGAGTTCCATCATACAACCTTTAATCTTTTAATTAAATTTGACCATCAGACCCTCGCCCACCTTTAACCTCAAGCTGACTTTACAACTTGATGTTATTTTATTCTAATTGTAGCCGCTCGCCCGAGTTTTCAACGGAGCTTCAAACTTTCCTCATCCGCCCAAAGATCCACCCACCAATTTCGGGTTCTAGTATTATGTCGAGTAGCCATCCAATTAACCCTAAAAACCAAACCCGGTCGGCGGCACATCTTGCAACCCTAAGTAAACCCTCGGGTTAAAAGGTTTAGGGGTTGTTAAACAAAACTTTCCTTTACTAAGTTGTTATACATAATATTATAGTAAGAGCATTAGGAGGCACCATCATATATGAAAGTATAGCATAAGGGAAGAGTGTTCGTTTATTTTTTTGGTTATTTGATATCTGGTTTTATATCATAAGCGATGGCTGGTATCAGATGGTTTTTAGATGGTTTTAGATGGGGGATGGTAACCGGTAATAAAATTCTAAATGATCATCTCTATTTAAAGTTGTAAATATTTTATCCGATTGCCAATCAAATCATTCCAATTCCGATGGGCCGTGTTGGAATTCAGGGGTTTGGGATGCTCGCGAATTCTTGCACCCTGAAGTGCAACAATGTTTGCAGATGCAACACTCTCTTTTTAGCACTAGTGGTGCTGTTGAAGTTCTGACCTGCTCCCAATCAATCTAATTCGAATTTTCTACTTCCGATACCTCTCCAAATTTTCCTCTAACGGAGCCTTATTTTCCACCCCTAATCAATTTGTTAAAAAGGAAAGCCTGTCATCAACTCCCCACCTGATCAACATCAGGATGCCAAAGATCTTGCCGGTGGAGGACGTCGCTATCCTGAAAGGATTAGGAGAAAAAAAATCATCTATAAATATCCACACCTTTTCTTAAATAAAGTTACGTTTTTATCTCCAATTTGTTTTAGTTTTTTTTTATTTCTAGAGCCTCTGTACAGCAAGTCCCCTTTCCGGGGTCAACTTCCCCGGTTTAATACAATAGGTCCCCATCAC
>JAKSZP010013824.1:0-41519 GCA_022478985.1 Massospora cicadina
TTCAATTAAGTATTGGGCGATATTCTCTATCCCAATTAAATTGTTTCAGATCTGAGCTACACTTAATTGATGATGAGCAAGATATCTCATCCACAACACATCTTGCTGTCATTGGCAGTAAAAAGGGTTGCTACTATTGTCCGCGGGCCCTTGTCCTAATTGATACCCTCTTAACAACTGGTACTCAAGATGTTCCAGCTCTTCAGGTGAAATGGGATTGTCGGGATAGGTAATGATGGGTACTTCTTCCTAATTAATCTGGGACACAGTCATTTCAGTATTCCCATTGGGCCCGGTGATGGTTCTGAATAATTGATTGGGATTGCTCCCCTGTTCAGCACGATCACCATCTGCGGTCCCAGCCATGAGCGCCACTTGTTGAATTTGGGGGTCTGCTTCAGAGGGCTGGTTCTTCTTCAAGGGTGGGATGTGGTTTTGAGCATCTATTGTGTGAGGACAATAGACAGGATGGTGAATTTAAAATTTATAATATAGCTTCTTGGTAATACTCCAATTGTATACCCTGTCATTTCACTTGGATGATGGCAGGCCACCCTGATCCTACTGATCCCAAGTGAAAATTGACTAATACAAAATGAAGTGCTAACGCAAAAAGTTTATAAGATAAATTATAAACTTGTCCAGTAGAGGAAATATATTTTATTAGTGTCAACTTAAGGGTTATTTATAGGGTTTTATGTTCACCACATCTTACTCATGATGTCTTATTTTCAGTGGCACTTGGCCACATAAAAAGTTTGTAAGAACGTCTACATATACTTCAACTCAGGGCATCATGCTCAGCCTCAGGGTTGGTGTAAATACTGTCATCATTATTGAGATGGCGTTTTGTACGCGTCTTCAAAATAGCTTAACTGATTCACTTTCACGTGCAATTGGTAGCACATACCAAGGCGATTTGTATCACTAATTAATAATTCAATTAAAAACTTGACTGACATTAAAAACTAAGTTTGGCATAGATCAACAAAGCCCACGTGCCTGAGTCATTAAGTCAAAACTTAATCTAGGTCCGACCTAACCAGCAAAGCCCTCAAGCCCATGTCATCATAGTCAAATATAAGTAAGTGAATTGCTAGGCCGCGGATTCTAAGCTTTGCATAATCTTAGAATATACCTGGTCCATAATCGCTGATATATGATATGATCCATAATAAGCTTTTAAACATGCTAACCTTATTATGTCCCTATCAAATATCCAATGATAAGGTCCAGTCAATTACTCAACAGCGCCTCTGCTTGAACAACCCACCCTGGAAATATGATTAATCGTTATAAAGCCCTCATGAAATGCTTAATTAATATTGTCAGGGACGATCCCCAACAAAAGATTATTAGAACAAATCATCAGATTGTATCATTTGATTCATTATGACTAATAATTTTAGTCAGCACCATCGCCAAATAATAGATTGCTCAACAACCTAAGAAAAGTTAATTGGCAAGCAAGATGGATAATGTAGTCAACCAAATTTCCAACAGTCATACAGAAATTTATTTAAAGATTTGTATTGTTCAGTGTGAGGACATAATTGTATTATTAACCAGATGGATTCCTCCAATGATTTAAGGAGATTTAGGATGAAATAGGTCAATCCTGGTGTTATGGCTTATTGACTATATGTTTTGGTTATTAGGTGATTGCATGGTGAATTGCTTTAAAAATTGGAATGAGCCAGATCCAAGTATTCTTCAAGTTTGAAAGTTAGGATCAAGTGGAGCCGATTGCTGTCCCGAATTGGTATAGGGATCATCACTGACTAGTAGCTGAGGATGATCCATTTATAATTTTTATAATGACATCAGAAACTGACTATTTTGAGTTCTAGGTGGCTGATCTTGTCTCTGGAGTCTAATATTATAATTGACTGTTGCCTAAAACTTAATACCCTGAAGATTGACTGAAAAGAGTTGAAACTTGATGTTGCTTAGATGCCAAGATATTCTGGTTCAAAGTGAATGACTAAAGAGGTTTACAGCGCATAATAATCAACTCAAAGGTCAAATTCAGATTTGATATTTGTTTATAATTATCATTTATATGGCTCACCAGCGACTTAAGGCCAAGGATGAGCTGAAACTAATTTGAACATCAGGAAGGACAGGGCGAGAGGGTTGACGCCAGGGAATAGAGAAGCGCAGCAAGAGAGAGTGAGAGTGGTTGGCTGGAAGAACCAGCAATGAGCTGATAGGTTGGCGGTGGGCACAGTAGCTCTTTTTTAATTAGTATAAATACTTGGCGCTTCCCTTTCAATGAATATCGCCCTTTGCCTAATACACCTTTTGATTTGTGTTTATAATTATTTTGATGGTTGGGGGCTAGGCTAGGGGATCCTCAAATGGTGTGGTGACATGCCAAGGGGTCAGCCAGTGCTGCTACCCCAAGCCTAAGGTGAAATGGCAAAGGTCAGCCAGTCTCCATACTGGTTGGCCTGCCAGTCAGCAGATCCCACAGTTGCCGGAAAAGCGATTTTCTGACAGTGGTGCTCACTACAGGGGCTCTGCTGGTTGGTGCTGGAGTGGCTGACAGGTGGGTGAGGAGGTGGCGGGGATGTGCCACCATAGTTAGGTTCCAGCAATTGTTGGTGGCAGGGAGGGGCAATCCCTGGACGCCCACCCCACACACTGAGTCAGTAATTAGGAGATATACCATCTGGTTAAGTGGGGGGAAATGTTGAGAATGTAATTAAATGAATTCCTCCAATAATTTAAGTGGATTTGGTATGAATTATGTTAATCCCAGTAAAATGGCTTATTGACTATATTTTTGGTTATTAGGTGATTGCATGGTGAGTTTGGAATGAGCCAGATCCAAGTATTCCCCAAGTTTGGAAGTTAGGATCAAGTGGAGCCAATTACTGGCCCAAATTGGTATAAGGATCACCATCAACTATTAGCTGAGGAAGATCCATTTATAGTATCTAACTAATGTCTGCAGAAACTGACTATCTTAGTTTGAGGCAGCGGAGGCTGTTTCCAGCGCCTAATATTATAAACAACTGTTGCCTGAAAGGCGATACCCTTAAGATTAACTGGAAAGAGTCAAAACATGATGTCAGCAAGATGTCAAGATATTCTGGTTCAAAGTGAGCGACTAAAAAGGCTTCCAGAGCATAATAATCAACTCAAAGGTCAAATTCAGATTTGATATTTATTTATAATAATTATTTATATAGCTCACTGGTGACTTAAGGCTGAGGATGAGCCAAAAACTAATTTGGACATTGGGATGGACAGGGTGACAGGGATGATGTCAGGGAAGAGAGTAGCGCAGTAAGATAAAGTGTGAGAGTGATTGTCTGGAAGAACCAGCAATGAGCTGATAGGTTAGCAGTGAGCGCAGTTGCCCTTTTGTAAGTAGTATAATACCTGGCGCTTCCCGTTCAATAAACATCTCACTTTGCGTAATCTACCTTTTGATTTAAGTTTATATTTATATTGTTGGATGGGGGTTAGGCTAGGGGATCCCCAAATGGTGCAGGTGACATGCCAAGAGGTCAGCCAGTGCTGCTGGACCTGATCTTAAGGCAAAATGGCAAGGTCTGACCAGTCTTCATACGGATTAGCCTGCCAATAATTGGAGCTACTGTTGCCAAAAAGCGATTTTCTGACAGATGGGCAATTTGTAAACGTGATGTATCATCAGTTGAAAGGCTAGATCATCCTCTGAATGAGGTGGAAGCCTAATAGCTAAGTTCATGTCAAATACTTCCTTCTATGGGGCGAGAAATGATGGGAAATCTAGCAGAAGATCTGCATGTATAGGATCAGTAGGTAGGATTGAGCTCAAGGAGGTCTTAAGAGGAAGGGTATCATTTAAAATTTTTTTCCACTGAGCCTATTATTGGTAAAAAGAGAGAGATTACAACCCAACTTGATATCATTATCTGTTAACCCACCATATTACACCAAGTATTATTGAGTATAATAATTCTGAATAGGTCAGAAATGATCACAAAATCAGAAGCTATTCACAAAGAATTGTACTGACTGATGCATAGTATGATACTTTATAGGTTGAGAGGATGCGCAAAGATTGGAGGGGATATCTGTATCTAGATTTGATTCTTTTTCAATTCTAATGTCCATAAAATTTCCACTGCACCTGTATACAAGTGCACCTTCTTAGTGACCTTTATAGTCCCAGAACAGAAGGTGATATTGAAGTGAAATAAGCCTGATCCTCATGGGTGAAAGCTGAAAGTGAAAGGGCTGTAGAAGAAAGAGATAAGGCGAGAGGCGGCTTTTTGATAACTGACAAGCCTTGATGAGATGACCAGGTAAGATTTAATGGTGAACCAACAACTTTCCACCGAAGGAAATTGGATCACAAGTTGAATTTAGGTGGGATTCTTAACAATTAGGTAGATTAAAGCCTCCTCAACCAAGGGAAGAAACACACACACACACACACACACACACACACACACACACACACACACACACACACACACACACACACACACACACACACACACACACACACACACACACAGAGCACCAATGATGTTGTATATATTATGTCAGGGTTCCAGAAAATTTGAAGGGGATTATCTTTTTTAAAGGGATTGACAATGCTCAGTTGATGGATAAAAAATGCCAAAGGCTCAGATGGCTTAATGACTTTTAAGATGGGCGCCCTAAGGATATTGGAGTGAAAATCTGCTTAAATGATATACTAAAGTTCCTTAGAACAAACCAGAAGACTGCAGTAGGGGCAACTGCGGGTCTTACTGGGCAAACTATAAAGGGTGGGAGGGGAAACAAGGGCGACAACTTCTCCAAGGTTCATAGCTATTTAGTAATAAATTTATTTTGTGAAGCTTATTTTATTTAAATAATGTGGAATGAATTGCAACAAAATAGCATAGATAGTACCAAAAAGGGGTGAATCAATCAGAAAAATAGGTGGCTGACAGCATCCGCAGCATGTGTGACAGATCAGAAAACTTTATTTCAGAGGTAATCATCCACTATCTTGTGGAGGGCGGGGAGTTACAATAAGTCCACAGATCAGAACATCAACTCAAAATCTCCAGTATTATTTTGCAGATGGCTGCATGCATTGCCAAAATTCTTCTAGAAAAGAGTGAGATGACATGGAGGGTGGATTCTGGGATAAAGTGTTCAACACAAAATCTTTTTTTATTGATCAAACTTAAAGAAAAGTAAAGCTAATGAATAAAATTCAACCTACCCTTAAGGTGGGTGGTTGCCTAAATCTAGTTTAGGGGGAGGGAGCTTAGTTATTTTTGATGTCTCAGCCTCTTGTTGAGCATCCTAATCATTATCCTTGCTTCTTGTTTAGATTTGAGGGGGAAGGCATTAAAGGTCTCAGATGGCAACAGAAAAGTTTTAACCTCTTGTCCACCAAATTGAGGAGATTTCTAGTGGAATACTTTCAAACTTGATTAGATATTTCTGGATGGTTAAATCACTATTACTAGTTCCATTGAGACCCATCTTATCAATATTTAAAACTACTCAAATCTTTGTAGAAACTTTCGTGATTTGAAGGTTTAACTTGCAATCTGAATCATTAAAATAAACCTGATCCAACTTATAATTTGATTTAGGGCTTTTATGGAAAAATATATGGAGTGGGGTTTTTTTATGAATATCTTAAGTGACTGGGTCACACTTGGGGTGGGCCTGAGGGTCCTGATGGACAATCCTAAACTATATTACCCCTCTGCGAACCCCTTTAATCCTTTTTATAAGATCAGAGGAGGAAATGGGGCAGAGAGGGACGTTAGTTAGGATCCAGGGCAGCAACCCAGCGCACATCTACTATGTGAGATAGGTTGTTGATCTTAGAGAAGTGCTCTACTGCAGGCTTTGGTTCTTTCCTGCTTCTTTGTGGAAATTGCATACAGTCCAGCTGGAGGATAAGTTAACTGGACTTACATCTGGAGGCGTCGCCCCAATTCCCTAAGGCAGCAGTCATCATACGCATTGACATAAGAAAGGAATGATGCAACTGAAAAGATGGTTAGTGTGGACCTAAAAATTCAGATTTGAGAAAAAGATTATCAAACCTAAAGTGAGATTTATTAGAGTATTGCTTTAAGATAGTCTAAGATCTACCCATGATTTGCTTCACCTTTTTAAAGATTTCATAATAACTCACTTAACTATCATTTATCTGTTAAACTCTTTTATCTATTTTCTACCTGGGAGCAAAGCCATTGGTGAAATCAGCGCTTATCTATAATACTTCAGATGCATAGATCAAAATACACAAGTAAACCAATACTGTTTGAGGACAGCAATATGGTTGAAACTTAACCAAATGAAATCTTATTATTGGTAATAGGTCGTTTATTAATAAAAAAGAGTAAATTGTAGTATCTAATACTGCCAATGACACACATCGATGAATCCCCCTTGGGTTGGGACCATCTAGTACTAAAAATACTTTTAATGACACTGTGTCTCATTATACTAAACTTAATATTATACTAAAAACTAGCTACTAAGAAAAAGGACCCCCTTGCAGATCTTAAACTCAATCAGATATGCTCTCACTACCAGCATACTTATTGGTGAATCTCTTGGTTACTATGCAGCACTTAAAATTGGTTACTGCCAGCGTAATATCTAATCAAGCCTGAAATTGAATGTTTAGGGATCAGGCATTTCTAACATAAGATCAATATGTGACAGTCAAGGCGCTTCCTGACCGCCACATAGCCCCCCCCCCCCCCTAAGGCAGGGATCGCGGCTAATAGTGTCACACTCAATTTATATAAAAGCATAGGGCTTGAGGGAAACGACCCTTGAAAATGGCATTCTGACGAATCATATGCCACAAAACTGACAAAACCTTGAGGAAAAGGTGGCACAAGTCGACATAAATGTTCACTGGGCCAATCAGAGGCCGCCAACCCAAATTCTGAGGTCCCATGTATAGAAATTGGCAATGGCAAAGAGCAGCCCAGTAGTTCAGGGGCTGCCAAGCCAAATTATGCCAAAAATGGAAGTGGCATGAATCATGGCATTGGGCAGCTCTGCAAATCAGGAGCTGCCATACTGAATAACACTAAAAGAGGAGATGTCAGTATCTGGCAGCTTGATGAATCAGGAGCTGCCAAGCTGAATAACACCAGAAAAGGAAACGATGGCATTGGGCAGCTCAACAAATCAGAAGCTGCCAAGCCAAATCTGTCACTCGTTGAAATTATTGAGATCCACAGCAAAGGGCAGCCCAGCAAATCAGGGGCTGTTGGGCCAAATTATCCCAAAAATGGGATTTTGGCAATAAGGTTGAGATGAGCTCTGATTTGTCCTCAATGAACGGAAATGTATGTAAAAAAGTTTCTGTAATGCCATGGGTACTCAACGGATGGTCTAGAACAGGCCTAGATGAGAATATTGGAGGCTAAGATTCTTGAAATAGGCCCGCGGATAGTCCACCGCCTGTGGACTCTGCGGGGTCCAATTTCCCTATATCCCATCCCCCAATATAAAACCAAACCAGGAGAAGGTGTTTAAGACAACTTCATCTTCTAATAAATAAAATAAAAACCCCAAAAATTGAAAATAAAATTTTAAATTTCAAAAGCATTTGTTGAGATTTTGTGGAGGTATTATGGATTTTGAACGGAAAATGAACTATACCTCTGGTTTGGACAAGGCTGTCGCCTCTCTGTACGCCTTCTCAGATGGACAAACAATCCTCCTAAGCGTCAATATTGTCCTTACCATCTTTCAAGGGTTCAGCAACAACTGTTCATCAAGCCAACGAATGGGATCATTAACCACCTCTGCACTCTCCTGCTTGTGGGCCCTTGCTTGGGCCCTCCTTCCAAGTTGGTTCATGGCGATGTGGAAAGAGCCCATTCATCACACAATATGCCAGATGTAAATGAAACGAACCTGATGCATTTTTTACTGGCAGCTTGGCATAATAATTACAAAGGATCCTATTATATATGTTTTACGCTGACTTGGGGCAAAATATCTCATTGATGATAAATTAAGTTATTAAGTGATTCCGATCAAAGTTACAGTGCCAGCGGTCTCTAATGTTAGGGAATGAGAATTTCGTTTGTGGGGATTAAGATTTGAATAACATTAAATTATTAGGTGTTCAACTTCATAATAGAACATAACACGCGCGCTGTACAAATTACTAAGATCATATTGAAACATTTATCTAAAGATTGGTTGAATATAAAAATTACATATCAATTTAACTGATGGTTGATTAAATTAAGCACAACACATTCCTCCACTTGACCAAACATTAGGTAACAAAGATGAGTATGTGTTGGGTGAGCTATTGAGAGCTCAGGGTCACAATGCAGGAAGGTGTATTGTACACTTTGTGGAACTTAGCATGCATGCAATTGATAAGGTGACCCTTAGTAGGATCCTTCATAGTATAGGCTTCTCTAGATCTAATCTCTATGATCTTAAAGGTACCTTTCCAAATGTGCTATAGCTTGCTAGTCTTTCCAAAGCCATATTTATCATACTACCAGACCAATTCCCCTATCCTGAAAGAAGGTAAGGTACTGTGGTCCTTGTTATCATGTTCTTTGGTCTTTATTTTTTATAAAGTGCATAGGAGTATGCAGAGCATTATAGCTGTTAAAGTTTATGTAAGCTTATCAAGGTATTGGGTAGTACTATTGCTCTCTTCTTTAACACAAGAATAATAAGGTGGGGAAGTTTAGATTGCTTTCTATGAAATAAGCCGAATGAAAAGTTCTCCATGGCTGAGTGATAAGTGATGTTGTATGAAAATACAGTGAAAGTTAGGAAATTTTACAACTGAATGCTTTGCTTGTAATCAAATTAACTAAAGTCCCAACCAGCATACTGTTTACTTGTTTAATAATTCCATTGGTCTCAGGGTGGCGGCCATAGATAATACCCCTCTTATCCCCATTAAATTAATAAGCTTAGTGATTATTTGGATGTAAATTTAGTCCCAATATACATTAAAGTAAACTTGGGAAAACCATGCTGATAAATTATATTCTCTAAAGAATAACTAGTGTTGGTCATAATGTCCATTAATTAACTGCTTTACCCTCTACCCACTTGGTAAGATGATTGATAGCTACAATGATATATTTAAATTGGCCAAATGTAGTGGCCAAGGACTCCAAAATGTCAATCAATTTAGTGTGAAGCAAAATTGAATTTAACCAATTGATAACATGTGTTCTTTAAGTAGGGCGCTTTTATTTTAAAACTCTTTGCAGAAGCTGAGAGTCTCATGAATATCAAAAGACATGAAATCCCAATAATAGTGCGTTCATGAATTGTTTGAGTATGTTCTTATAACCGCCATGCCATGTTGCCTTATGTGTGGCAATTATCAAATATTTCAATCAGTGGTCCTAGGGATTAAAAAGGATTGTTCATTAATGACCTCAAACAGCTTCTTATTTTCAAAGAAAGTATTCTGCATCATTTATCTATCAAGTGTTGAACTTTCTCATGTTTATTTTTAAACTGATGAGTCACTATCTCAAACAATTCCTTGGCGTTATCAGCCAGTAAGGCCATGGTAGACAGGTGGGAGATTCCAATGGCATTTTAATGCATAACACCGACTAATGTTGAATTTTGAAGCCAAACACTTGTAATTTAAACCCAACGGTCTAACCTCCCTTCAGGCTCCTTAAGATTTTGTAACCAGCGCAGAGGGGCATGGTCAGTTACCACAGTGAAATTCATGCTGTGGATATAGACCTAATATTGTTTGCAAGCATAAAAATCTATAAAGTCCTTTTTGGTAATAGTATAATTCCTCTCATGTGTCATGGAAATGGCAGAAGAAGTTTAGACCAGCCTGCCAGTCAGGGTGCGTAAGCATCCAGAAAGCAAGCCAGAATACCAGAGGCATTGCCGACCATACAACTTGATATGGAGCCAGAAAATAGGATACAACAAAATGGTAGCGGAATGTCAGGGTTAGGATTATCCCAACAGCAAACCACACCAAATAGATTTTGGACCCAGGGGTTCTACTAACAGGGGTGGAAACTACTGGGATAGTTAATGCGAGATTCTTGGTTGCTAAGACCATTTTGTTGGGGGTAAAAGAGAGGTGGATCTTCTCTTGTAGTTGGTGAACGTAGGGCCATAAAATCCCTGTATATTGTTGCTGAAAGGTCATGAGTTGGGTTGTAGAGCCAAAAATTCTGGACTTGTTGAGCCCAATTGGTGATAGAGGGAATCATAGTAACCAAGAGAATTGGTAAGGCCCACCCAGAGTGTGGAGTGGTGGACCATTAGGCAAACACCATATGGAATGTGGTTGAAAGGAGGGAGATAAAAATTTGGAGTTTTTCAATAAAAGTTTTGTTTGGGAAATAAAAGTAAGAAGAATTGACCAACAATCTTCTCAGTGCCTTACAACTGATTAATTAGTGGTCAATTAGTGAAAATGTGGTCAGGATCCACAAATTTGGCCTAACTGGCGAATTGGATGGTAGAGGGGGTTTATTCATTGGGAACTGTCATCGCAAAATTTGGCGGTGGGCTGAGTCTCTGTCAGTTCAACCTCAAACATCTGGACCAGGGGTCAATTATGTTTCCAACAGTTAGCATGATGGCATCTGGCCCGACAAGCAATGGGAATCCCCCAAGGCCATCCAATATAGGGATGGGACCATTTGGTTGGGAATAGGTTCGAATTGGCCAACCTGCCCATGCTCAGTTGATTAACCATTTGTTTGGTCGATAGAGGCCCAACAAGTGCAACACCTGAATTACTATTGGAGGGTTTCAAACTCTTGGCGATGGCACCCAATATTTGTTCTGCTGATTTTGAAGTCAAATCAGAACTGTTGGGTGATCCAGCCAATATTTCATTCTTCATGCTTTTACAACTATTCAAATTTTAGCCATCAGCCTGATTGCCACCCAAATTGGATACAACTGATTTCAGTTTGATAATCTTGGCACAGATTTCACTGATTCCCCACAACAGTTCTTCTGAGGTGAGTGAGGAAATCAGGGGTGGGATCTGAAGTGGGTGAGCTGTCACCCATCGCTTGTCAACTATGTGGGCGAGATTGCCTTGGGTGATGAGGGGTACTGCCATCCTCTTCAGTGTTTTCTTACTTGGGAACGGAAAGATAGCTGGATTGAGAGCCAAAGGACACTCCCTGAGACTTATATCATGTATATCCAGCGGCTTGATGCAATAAGAGACTGATTGTTCTACCCCTTCCTCATCAAACTGAGATAACACCGCCCCTATGGTGGTGATGGATCCATCCATCTATATAATACATGGTTTATTGAAGCTCAGATACAATGGTATTTTGCTTGGGTTAAGCAAAGCAATAATTGATCAAAGGCAAGCTGACAATTTTCCATCCATTCATAAAAAACCACAGTATTGAGAAGGCAAAATAATTTTTAACTTATTTTTCTAAAGGTCTTCACAAACTGGTAATAATTGTTATTTATACCAATAATACCCAAATATTATGCTTGCTACTTGGCCATAAATTTTTTGGTAGCCTCATCCTTAGTGGGCTGGGACATAATACAATTGTCTATGACAATCCTTAGATACTCAAGTTGTTTTTAGAAGATATTACACTTATGGCTTTGATTTTTAGATTGGCCTTGGCCAACTGGTGGTAAACTTCCTCTAGATGTTGAAAATTCTGTGTAAACATTCTGGAAAAACATTTATGTCATCCAGATAACTAACAAGGAGAGTTTTTTTATTTATTCAAGGTAAGCTGACCAGGGGATGGACATTACCAAAATGGAGAAAGAAAATATTGACATGAAACCTGAGCAGGGTCAACTCTGTTGTAGAAAGTTTTTTTCACCTCAAGATCGGGACCCATATTTTTCTGGTTACATCATGGGTAAGGTTTTCATGTTATTATACCTACTAACCGCCAATAGCTTCCTTCAGGTGGCACCCCAATCGATGTGCAAAGGGCGGGAATCAAACCTGCAACCTTCAGGTTGGTAGCCATACGCCCTACTGACTCGCCTTCCACCCCCAACAAGGAGATTTTTAAGTCCCTAATATGTTATCCATAGTGCACTAGAATTTTGTCAGAGCATTACATAGCCCCTGCAGCAGTCTAGAGGTTGGTAAAGACCATAAATGGTAATTATTGCACATTTCTCCTGTTCCTCTTTTATCAGCTCAAACTTTCAATATCCATATATTTTTCCCTGGCGGAGAAATATTGCACACTGCTCAAGCGGTCTAAAGCACCATCAATGAAAGGTAGCGGATAAAAAGCTTTTTTATTTTTGAGCTTTTGTAATCTATTACCACTCTGTTGAATCCATCCTTCACTTTGATAACCAACATGGGGGAATCCCAATGACTCTTGGAGGGCACTAACATCCCCTGTTACTTGATTTGATTGAATTCATGGTTAACAACATAGTACACTGCTTTTGGATGTCTAATATATCAAAAAGGCAAATTTGTAGATGATTTTTATTATCAGTATGGTTTAGAACATCGTGTGCACACTCCAAATTAAAAATATCTTTAAAAAATACTAGTATGCTTATCATATAAATCCAGAGCTTGATCTTTATTGTCCTCCATCAACCCAGAGATGTTCCATAGGTACCAAGGAACATATCAATTTTTCCTTGTTTCTTCTAGCCTATGCTATCCATATTTCCAAAATCATGTATGCTAGACACCTCTTCAACAGGAAAAATATTAATAAAAGTAGCTATCTGGTCGCTTATTTCTCAAAGAATAAGGATACAGATTGTCTAATTTTATCTGAATTTCGCCATGTTCCAGCAGGATAAGCCCAGGCGCTATGTAAATTTAACAATGGGGACAACCAAATGAAAAACTATCTAGTCATATAATCCTTGAAAGACACTTAAAGTAATTTCAGTCCCTACAATGACTTGGTGACCCAGTAGAATGGGTAGGTTTCAATCATTTAACTGAGGTAAGCTGACTAGGGGATGTACATTACCAAAACTTGAAAAGCTAACAAATAAATCCTCACTGAACAAAATGAATAGAACAGCCCAAAATGAGCAGATGACACACAAAACATGAACACAACCAACCAGGTGAGACAGTAGGAATCGCTTATTCCATCATGGTTGAAGGGGAGGGGGATCAGGGGCTCATCCTTAACATCATCTTCACCCCAAAGCAGGGCACAGGCTACGGCAGAGAGCAGGAGCGTTGGGGCGTCAGTGGGATGCGGAGAGAAATTTCTGATGATTGGGGTGGCAGGAAGATAGCAGTTGACTATAAGAGATACAATGTAACTGATCAAAGCTGTTTCAGCTTTTATGCGTGTGTCAGGAGCTTTATAAATGTGGCAATATTGGTGCAGGTAATCTTGGCTTTGGGATTTCACACTACCACTGCCACGTGCTGGATGGCATCATTGGTGGCTTTTTGAGATTTTGATCAACGGATTCTTTTGGAGCATATTGGCAGTGGAGGGGATAATGGGAGGTGGGATTCCTCCTGCAAACATCACCACTGATTTGGCAGCAGATTTTTAGAGAGGACGACAATCTGACTTAGCTATTGCTTCAACAGCCAGATGGTGGTCGCCGTGGAACATTTTAGCGTTTTGCTGGGGGGCTTATAAATGAGGGGGTAGCTTAGTGTCATGGTCAGCATACACAAACCGCTCATGTTGGATAGTGTAGTCTGCAATAATATTCCTGGATTCATCAATTTCAGCCAATAGATCCCAAGGAGTTTGGTTGAATTGAATTGGGGAATCAGCATATGCCTGAGGTTTGGTTGGTTTGTTGGAAGACACATGGGAGTGAACTGGGGTCCAAGCTGGAGCTTGATTGGAGGGAGCATTTGTGGCACTGGGGCAAGGAGGAGGCTGATTGGTGGTTTTGGGCGCAGCTGCAGCAACAGGCTTTGGGGGAGGGAAGGTAGGATCGTACCCCATACCAAAGCTGGTGCAGGGTGGGCGGTGGATTAGAGGCTGGTGGATGAAAAATCAGAGCTGTCAGAAGCAGCTAAGGATGATAACTTATGTTTCAGTGGTATAACTTGAAACAGGATGGACAAATCATCTGTCCACCCTCGACGTGGGCCCAGAACAGATGGTTGGGTGCAGAGGGGATAGCAGCAGGAAGGGGAATTGGCATGGCAATTTTATTAAATTCAAGGCTGATTGTGGCATATGCCCGAGGCCCAGCAAGGCGTGTGGCCCCATTTGGGACCACAAATTGTAAGATGAAGTTAGAGCCATAGGCTGCCAAACTGTCCATCAGCTCCTGGTGGAGCACCACAGGGGGAGGTGGGTGGGAAAACCAGTGAACTGAACCACCAAAGTGGTATCCGCTGGGAGCTGATCCCAAATTGTGGGGTGAGGAGTACCCTGGAAAACCAGGGGCACAGTTGCCACAGTGGCGGCGTCAGCTTCACAGGTACAGCTGAGATCAAAATACCCCTTATAAGGGCAGAAATCAATAAAACTGACTTGAGCCATCACTGCCTGAGCTACTTTGATAATGGCTTAGTTGTGGTAAAGGGAAAAGTTTCCCATAATTGACCCTAAGGCCAAAACGCTTGTTGCTCTAGGGAGAGCACCATGGGGCAATGATGCACCACTTGGGTATAAGTGAGGTGAGCGTCAAGATCCCTGGGAGGAACAAATCGTCCCAGGGGTTTGGTATAACTGGGCAATCCAGTCTGAGTGTGTTTTCCCATCATATAGAAAACAGCGGGGGAGTTTCGCTGCTGCCCCACACTGGGGCAGCCAGCGGGGAATCTGAGGACATCAGAGTGATTTTATGGAGTGCAATCAAGGTTTGCTTCATTTTCTGTAAGATTTACTCAGAAAGTTATACCGAGCAGAAAGATAGTGGAAGTAGAAAGTGGGTAGGTTTCAATTAGCTCATAGGGGAATGCCATTAGATTCTACAATTTTGATTTGGTAACCGCCAGGTACACCCACACAGCCACTTATATCCAATTGGCACTATACCATTCTTAAATAAAAGGGTAACAAACTTCAATTTTCAATCCATTGGGGCCTCATCCTTGATTGTAAGATAGTGGAAGAGTTTGTTTTATTAAATTCCAGGATATTTTCTACAAAACTCAGCTTTTACTTCATACTTACTTATAAACAAAGTCCCAATTAAAAAGTCATAATTGTGGTTAGGGAAAACAGTAACTAAGCAGAGATAGCTAAAAAACTAAAGTGCAGAAGTAATGTGCTGTACGTTACTTCATAGTTTGTGGTCTGAGGTCCAGTGGTACCATAGCTTTTGTGATAATCTATGTTCAGCTAATCCCCAATCTCTTCACCAGTCAACTAACAGTACTAAATTTGTACCCAACTGTATACAATAGCTCAGGCTTTGAGTTTATTTACAGAGATATCAATATAGGTGCACTTTGAGAAATTCTTGTACCGCGGAATTTAGTGCATGGTCAACCACAGTTCCACTTGATCTAAAGATTTTTGAATGTGCTCACCAAATTGTGGGCTAGAGGTCTTTAAAATAGCGAAGGTTTTCACCACTTAGACCCCTTTCTATTTGGGAATATCCCAAAAAAATTTCTAGATCATGTTGCCCTAACAACTGAGAGTAAAACTTTACTTCAGCTTCCTGTGTCAATTCAGCATAACAATTCTTGGGAAACAATTAATAACCGCTACCATATAATCTAAAAACTTGGTGGAACTACCAGAGGTGGGTCAGCCTTAGAAGATGCTGGCTTAGTGGAACGTATTTTTGTGGATTATTGCTTACTCTAGATTTTTGTAGAGTCAGCAGGGTAGAAAATCCTAATTCTACTCCGCGCTATTTTCCAAGTCTCCTTTTGAACGGGGCTCACCAAATGAACGTTGGGTCAGCACTCAGCTTATGACAGTGATTGGCATTATGCCCCAGGTTTTTACAAAGGTAAAAGTAATCTGACTAATATCAGGTCTGTTGAACTGAAGGCCACAGTGCCAAATTAATTATTTCATCTGGGATATGTCCCTAGGTTGAGGGTCACAAAGCTCCTTATCACTTTTGTTAGGTTCTTCAAAGGTTGCAGCACATCAGTGGAGATAATCTACCAGATGAGTTACATCATTCTCCTCATTCAGGCCAGTATCAAAACATGATACAAGTCTGTGTATGGCTCACAGGCATGGTAAAGAGCAATCTGGGCGTCAAATTTATTTATAACATTAGCTCAGATAGCGTCTGCGCCTCCAAATAAAAATTTTTTGGCAAATCTTTTTAAAAGTTCCATCTTTGTTAAAAGGAATTTTGAGAATTTTCATTTTCAGAGTAGTCGTTCTTTCTTCACTAACAAATTCTTTAACAAGAAGGTACTTAGTGTTATTGTAGGACATTCCAGCCTTCTTTAATTTTGAGATAACCAACTCCTGACTTTCAGAGTCCAGCAAGTTCATCACCGCTGCTACCCAGTAGCTTCAGATGCTCTGTCCATGGTTATCTAAGAGAGATCAAGAAAATGTGCATAGTTGCATTCTTATCAAATTTTGGCAAATTGACAGGTTTATACTGAAACTGAGGTCCATGGCTTCAGAGCCTAAGGGCTTGCGCTGTTTCCCCTTAAATTTCCTAGTTGGGAAGATGAGGAGGGGTAGTGACACAATTTTGAGCTGCCATATTATCAGGATGCTCAGAGCTCCAACAGTTAAGATGGATGGAAAACAACAGGCAAGTTACATGTAACTTGTGATTCATCACCCTCCCTATCATAATCTGGTGAATGGTTTTTCAGAGCAACTTTACTTTGGTGGCACTTGCATAGATACTGAAAAGTCTCTAACTTAAGTTAATTCATCACTCATAAAAATGCATAGTTGCTCCTGCAACACAGTTTATATATTAATAATCATTTGATTAACAGAGAGAAGGTCCATTTTAAAGGAGATGTTTTCATTCATTAAGGACATGATGGTTTGTCACTGCGCTTTAAGTTCCCTACATAAGGAATTAAGTTCCTAATAGAACTTTGTAATAGAGGGCATGCCTCCAGCTATATTCTTATCTAGGCCTTCAAGGCGGAGTTGATGAGCTTCTATAACTATTAATAATTCCTTTGCTTGTTACCCATGGCCTATAATGAGGTCAGCCAGGTGACCAATGTGAGCATTCAAGTCAGGTCATACTAGCCAAATTTCAGTAAATTTTGTGTGGCCTCATGACCATTCACTACTGAGTCAGAGGGTTGTACTACCTCCGCTTTGAGATAGTTCACAACTAGATTATCAGAACTAATACTTAATCAAATGCTCAGGAAAATAAGGTGATCCCCGTAGTGATCGCCACTTGATGAAACCAGCGCATAGATATTATAATTTAGATGCACAAGTAAATATATCTTTTAAACCTGATACTATAAGAGGACAGCAATTTGGGTAAACTTAGCCAAATAAAACCTTAGTTTTTGGGAATAAGACTTTTATTAATAAAAAATAGCAAAGTACACTATAGTATCTAATACTGCCAGTGACTCTGTGGCTCACTATACTAAACTTAATAATAGACTTAAAATTAGTCACTCCAGAAAAAGGACCCCTTACATATATTGAAGTCAATCAGATATGCTCTTGCTACCTGTATTCTCATTGGTGTATTTCTTTTTTTTAGTACTAGATGGTCCCAACCCAAGGGGGGGGATTCATCGATGTCATTGGTGTATTTCTTGGTTACTAAGCAGAACTTAAGATTGGTAGACTAATGGCGTGATATACAAATTAGGCCAGAGAATTAGTGAATAGGGCTTGGTATCTGCAACATAAGATTAATATTCCAGATGTTTTAAAATATGCCTGATGCAATTAAATTACTGGAGGCTGGCTATAATAATATAAGTGACCTTATACTGATGTTTTATGCTGACTCAGGGCAAAATAGCATATTGATGCCTATTTAAATTATAGGTTGTAATATGGCAATTGAAGCCACAGCACCTGTGGATTCTAAGATAAGGGCTATGAGAATTGTATTGGTGGGGATTAGGGTTTTAAATAACTAAAAATGTATTTATTTAACTTCATATAAAAACGTGGGTTGTGCGCCATATTAATTACTAAAATTAGATCAAAGTATATCTAAAGATTAGTCAAATATAAAATTTAATAGAAATATAAACTAATAGTTGGTCAAACCAATTACACCACCTCTAGAATATATAAGCAAGCAGTTTATTTACTCTTCTAGCTTTTGTAGTTTATAAGTTATAGTAATCAGTAAGTGAGTGAATAAGATTGTATCTACGTATAGAGTATCTTTAAAAACAACTCTGTTGATTGTAAAATATAAACAATTAAAGCACAAGTATTTAAATAATCAAATAAAATTTAATAGTTTATATTGCTTTTTAGTAGTTAAGATTTTTTGCTATATTTAAAACTCCCCAATAAGTAAATCAATCAATACTAGCATATATAAATGACAAAATAATATAAATTTATGAATTTCATTGTTTTTTAACTTAAAAATTTCTATTGTCATACAACAATAGAGTATATAATTGACCATTTTTTCAACTTTTCTCAGTGGTAGTTTTATTTAGATTAATATAACATTTTCTGATTTATATAATAAAAAGACTCATCAGACTGGGATTATTGTCTTGCTCTCTGATACTATCCATCAAGAAATATAACATTAGAAAGATTATAAATTATATGCCTCTAGTGAAAATCTACTTAATTTAGACTATTAGATAGCATTTAAATTTTTAAATTTAAATTTTATTCGAGGTGGGCCGACCTGGGGACGATACCGCACCGATTAGTGAAGTGAAGAAAATGGGAAAGGAGGATAAAACCCGGAAAACCTCCATGCGCGGCGTATGATAGGCCAGGAACTCCATGGACCGCCTTTGCTATTTGCTATCTCGGTTCGGGGCATTGGCGCGCAAAACCAACACAGTCAAAATCGTCCCCTACCCAAAGTCCATTACCGGGATCGAACTCGGGAGGCAGTGGTAGACTATTAGATAGCATTTAAAGAAATGAATTTTAGAAAATTTAAATCTCAAATAATGGTTGATGCATAAGATAATTATTATATACTTTGTCAGATATAGCAATATTGTTATAACTTTATCTAATATAGTAATAGTGGATATAAAAAGATCAATTCAAACCTAAGAAAGGAAACTATTAATAACAAAAAGTATATGCGTTTTATACTCAAAAATGCTTAAAAACATAGAATTTACACATATGAGTGCAGTTGAATGTTATAGTTAACAAAGCTCATGAAAATCATGATGCCCGTTAGAAGCAAGATTTAGATCATTAGAATTTTTGGATTTATAATGCAATGTATTTTGACCAGAATTGAGGGCGTCTTGCTCATTTAAACTGGTATAATTTAACTTTTCATATTTACTTTTAGTAACCAGTACTCTGCGGCCCTTGCTAGTGGTTCTAAAATGATTTTGCTTATTTGAACCCATGTTAGGGGAACTTGGGCTTGATGTACTTCGGATCATCTGTCTCCCTCTATAACGACTCCCCTCCTATAAATAAAATGTGACAATCTTTTTTAGTTGGTTTGATATGCTTAGTTGAGATTATTTTTCCAGTATCCAGAGTTGTAAGATACTTATTTGTGATGGCAGGGAATACTCTGGGTCCTCTTTTCTCTACAAAGAAGACAATACAAAGGATAGGTTGGACAATGCTCAATACAACTGTTAATCTCATTTAATCTATTTTTAATGGAGTACGTTTTAGAAACTTCTCTTGTTTTACCTAAACTTTGTAAACTGTGAATTCTCAGAACAAATGTTTCCTTGGTAACACTCACTATTAAACTCTTTCTTCTCCTTTGCCTTCAAACCACAAACTTATATTTAATATGTAATGATTTCACTTGACTTATTTGGATTATAGGATAAACTACTTCTTGTGTTTTATTTTATTATAAAAAGAGCCAAATGGCCAAATCAAACAGTTTACTCTCTAAATAATAAATGTAGGATCATCGATAGTATCTATTTGATCGAAAGGAGCCAGGCCGTGAAGCATCTAGATCAGATTTTTATAGTTAACCTCAATTATGTAGTGCTCTTTTATCTATCATCGATAATTCCCTCTGCGGGTTTGGATCATCTAGTACTAAAAGTACTGCATTTATCTGACCGTTAAATAGTAAATTTGTCTCATATATAGTGTAATTATCAAACTATTTTATAAAAAATTACATTAAATAATCAAAAGCTTATATATTTTTAAAGAAAGTAAAGCGTTACGAGCCACCCAAGGAAATGTTAGAGTGGATGCCTCATTAAATATTCTCCCTTCCACACTATGTGCACGAACTCAATTCATGTCTATGACGTCATCAGCTACTGACCATAAACTTTCCATGCCAAAAATATAATAGTTAGTTGAAAAAGCACCTCTATTTTAAAGTACATAAATTTATTGTTTAGCTACTGATCTTCCTACCTAAGTCTATCAATATTACTCTTGTTTGACCTTACACTTTAAGTTACTATAAACCTAAAGAAATTTTAACCCAAAATCCTGTTTATGCTAGAACTATAGGCTATTGATTATAAGTATTAGATTTAATAACGAGGTTTACTGGACAATATAAATCTTATATATATCATCTTAGATAGTTCAGATTAACTTAATTCACTTTAAACTTCAACCCATACTAAATGATAATAGTGTAAAGCTTAATTGTCATGAGTATTGACAAAAAATTATATAACATACTAGCTTATAAGGCATATCTGTCGAAGGAATATTATTATAAGATTTTGCAAAAGTTAAGGGCCAAAAAATAGAGGAGTTTTTTTTCGAAAATCAGTGAAAGGGTTAATCAACCCAAAACCACTAACTGCTCGCGAAAACCATTTAAACTATCGAATCAACTGAATATCAAACTTCTCAGCCGTAACAATATACCAATTCCATTAAAAACATATAAAATTCTCACTTCTCACATAAAACTTTTTATTTTATTATGAAACTTATAATCTGGATTCAAGGTGCATACGGACCCCCTCCCATCCACCTATAGAAAAATTTTCAAAACTACATGCTGTAGTTTTGGCTAGGAATCGTGCGCACACATTCACACTTGCTTTTATTGTTATAGATTAAATGATAAAAAGTGATTAAATAAAAGTGGTTGCGCAAGGATTCGAACAACCGACTTCGATAAAATATTAAGTTTGGAGATAAAAGAGGAAACGATTATGCTAGTTTTTTTATTTTTTTATTAAAAACGATTATGCTAGAGGTGGTACTTTTAGTAATCAATTGGGTTTTTGATTCAAAGTTTTGATTTAGATTAACTTGCTAATTAGCCAAATAACCACAAGCCACATAAAAAACCATTTAAAATATCAAATCAAACGAATACCAAACTGCTCAGTCATAACAATATAGTGAATACCATCGAAGTATATAGAGTTTTCACTTCTTGTATATAAAACTTTTTATTTTAATATAAAAATAATAATTTTAAAATTCATAAACCTTCTCGGGCATGCACAACAACTCACCAAAGTTTCATCACAATTGGATGGATGGTATAGGAATGCATAAATTCAAACAGATATATATACCAACATCCATTTATATATATAGATGTAAATAAAAGGTAATGAAACCTTAGTATTTGTAAATATAATTATTAAGCAAATAAAATTTTAATTGTCAATTAAATAATATAAATCAAGATCTTTTTAGTTTATACTATGCATTTGATTTTATTTTTTCTTGCAAGATATTTTGTCAGTAAAAAACGAAGTATAAATTCTAGTTGCAAGATATCTATGATTAACGCTTAAACTAAATATATATGTATTTAACATAATTTTTTTCTGATATAAGTTGTTAATCTTGTTGACTCAAGCATATATAGAGAATCTTAATCTTAGTCCATAATAAAGATATATAACTTACAATAAAAAATCTATTTAAATATGACTTTTTGTTTCTATGATGCTTACTTATAACTGAAAAAATTAAACAATATATACTAGATGAGATGATTAAAATTTTATTTATTAAATAGCAAATTTTTGAAAGCACTACATTCATATGTCAGAAATTCAGCTTTGGCAATATCTGCAGCTCCAGTATGAGGAGACGGGCTACCACCAACTAGCGGTTCAATCTTCATAGAACAGTTAAATGTTAGTTCTTCCAGGTGACCTAACCCTGTGGGGAAGTTTTTTCATCCAAAAGGTCTTGTACTTCATTTTACTTGTACACAACCTACTTAAGGTAATTTTATATACTTACATTGTTCAAACATACTGTTTGGCATATAAGTAGAATATGAAATCTTGTGTTTCTATGATGATAGAAGATCACTTAATTTGCTTTTAAAGCCAATGATAAAACCAGATTTATTAATATATCCTTTTTTAAAGTTTATTTTGATTTTGGTGTTTGGAAGAAAGGATACTTTTAAGGGTCTGGTGTAATAGTTCTTAAGTACAAGAGAACAGGACTAGTTGTTTATAGTTACAAAAAACATACTTAGTGAAATAAATTTTAATCTTGTAAGCTTGATCTGAATCATTTTTAGTAAAATATTTTTACTAAAAAGAATATGATATAAAATACAAAGCATACCGTTGTTGTGAAAATTTTAAGGTTGACAATCCATTGGTGGATGTCCCATCTCTTATCTTATCCCTTTATTAATCTATTCATTTTTAGCTGCTTTACCTTTGAGACCCTACAAAACCTTTTTTCTTTGAAAGTTTATATTGATAAGGTATAAAGGCATGATCACATTTTTCTTTAAAAAAATCAAAAATACTCTGAATCTACTTTTTTCTGTTTGTCTCACTCAAAATTTATCCCCTCCACACTGTATCTAATACTATGCGCCAAATGCACTGCTGCTCAAGCCTACTATGGGAAACCAGCTGAATTGTTGCTCGCTGGTGCTTCATGCCAGCTGGTTTCCACAAAGGTTTTAATAAAGTAAAATTAAATATAAAGCGCTAATAAAATTGGATTTATATGATTTTATTAAAAGTGTGATAAAGGAAAAAACGATGCCCCTCAACCTCCAATTATCAAGTATTTAAGTAATTTCAAAGGTCGAATGGAAATTGGAAATATGTTTAGAATAGCCTGCATGAGTCCAAATTAGGAAATATGCAGGAATAATGTATCATAATTTGGGAACTTACATCAGGGAAGCAGAGCAAAGGAAGAGGAATTATGATTGGCCCAAATGTTCCCATAAGATAACATTTTTATAAACTTGAGCCAATCACCACCCAAGAAATTTCTTGCACTTTGGGGGACCCCCACCAAGCCTATAAAAAGGGGGTCCCCACGCAGGTGCATTGAAGGACTTTGTTGGGGTCAGGGGAGTGCCTTCCATTGATTCCCCCGAGGTCTGTGGTGAGGTCAGAAAAATCTGACCTGCTGATTTTACTAGTGCCTGTACGGGTTTTTGAACTGGTGATTCCCCAATTAATAGGGTTCCACCGAGAATTGTCCAAAGACTTTTGCCAATTTTCTCAACTTTCTTATTTTTATTACTAAACAAATTCTTAACCACATTGGAAAATCACAAAAGGCCAACATTTCCCCTCTTTGGCTGAATTTGACCTTCAACATTCCTATTTCTCATCTGGGAGGGCAAATGTCCAACACCTACAACAACTCTACTGTCAGATAAAAATGAAGATATTAGGCATCATCTGACCTTTGTTCATAATGAATTTAGGATTTATGAGCTCTGATGACAAAGTAGTGATCCTTCCAGGGATGACATCTTAGAACATGCATATCTGATCAGTTAATGTTGACTTTAGAAGTATATGCTACTGAAGAACCACAATTTGAAGAAGATCCTACCACTACCATAAAGGCTAAAAACATTGATGATTTCCAAAGTTCTGAAACCCTGAAAGTACCTGAACCCCAAGTTACTACCACCTGAAGCCCCAAAGAAGATTTTTGATTAGTCACTGAGTGCAGAAACCCTGAAACCACCCAAATTTCAAGTTATACCCCTGAAGCCCCAGAAAAGATTTTTGGATTTCTGAATGAAACTGAAACCCCATGACACCCATTTTAACCCATACAAAGGAAATTAATTTTGATTTCCTCAAATGACCAAACAACCCAGGACCGTCTACCTACTCAATACTCTTTATACCTATGTTTAAAAGGTTGCCAACAGCTCTGTTTTTGTAAACATCTTCAGGATTTAGAGATTGAAGAACTGCTTTAATTGATCTAGATTTATGAAGCCGTTATCAAGCAAGATGAATATGATTTTCCTTTATAAATTTGGGCATCATTACATTGATGTCAAGGACATTAAACCAAATTAACCAACAGCCCTACCAATTAACCCAATCTCATTAACACTTCAATGAGACTAAAATTAAAAAGGGACTTGCCAGCGGGCTCATTCACCTATCCTAGTCACCATGGGCATTTACAGTGGTCATGGTGCCCAAGAAAGATGAGAATCTACAAATGTGTATTGATCAAATCCCATTGAACAAAATTACAAAGAAGATCTTTTAATTCTTGCCTCTATGATACTTTCAGTGCCATGGGGGAGCCCAAAAATTTACTGATATTGGCCATTTCTCTGGATACTACCATTTTGGTATGGCTGGAAATTAAATTAAAAACTGTATTTGTCACCAAATATGGTCAGTTTGAGTACACCTGAATGCCCTTTGGACTTACTGAACTCCACAAACCTTCCAAGAAGCTATGTATCACCTATACCGTGATCTGCTCAATTGATGAGTTACTATTTACTTGATAACATCACAGTCTAATCCCCTAACTTCAGAGACACCTCTGAGACCTGAAGATAGTTTTTGATTGAATCAAACTGGCTATCCTCAGCATTAATGAATCCAAACTAGTCTATGCACCAGATAGCTCAAAATATTAGGTCACATACTTCCTTTTATAAAAATTAGCTGACCCCAAGAAAATGAGTGTTGTTGTCTCCTGGCCCTATCTCCAAAATGCCAGAAAAAAACTCAGCTTCCTAAAAACCATTAAATACTACCACTCTTTCATTACAAATTACTGTAAATCTCTGCACTATTGTATTTACTGTAGAAGAAAGGAGCTGCCTGAAAATTTAATCAAGATGAACAGTCAGTTTCAATATAGTATTGAAAGCAATGAACCAAGCTCCCTTACTAAATTTCCTGAACTTTTAAGATGCATTTCAAGTATCCGTTGATGCAAATGATATTGCCCTCAGAGCCATATTGACCCAATTCTGACATAAAAAACTTTCCCAAAAAGATATTTTCCAAGAATTTAGTATCATCAAAATCAATTATTCCACGTTTGAAAAGGAGATACTTGTTATTGTTTATGCCCTCCAAAAACTACAATTATTTGTGGATTGAGATGTCACTATTTACACCAATAGCTCAGTATTATACTTTTATTTTACAAACCAATCTCTAATGGCTGTAAAATCTGATGGCAATGCAAACTAATGGAATGTAATCTGAAATTTTTACACCTACTTGGAGTGATATTGCCATGGCTTATGGCCTCACTCATATTTCTCCTATTGTCAACCCAGTCCTAGATTACCCTATAAAACCCATTGCCTTGGAACCTGAGTTGTTACAGATTCAACAATTCCTCCAGACCTTTGAAGTCCCTGAGGGGTAACCAATGAGCAACAATTTAAGTCCAAATGCACCACATTTTTGGTTATTGATGGATGACTATACCTACAAGACAGAATATCATCCTCTAAGTGGTTCTGAAGATTTTATGGTTAAAATACCTCAAGAAATCACAATGACGCTGGGCACTTCAGGAATCAAGCAACCTAGGAACGTTTATTCTCCTCTTACTGATGCCAAATGGACATAACAATGTCTGTAACTATGTTACCACCCGTCATGCCTTCCAAGTATCAGTAATCAGCCTTGACCACAGAAGCCCCTCAACACTCTTATCATCTTGAAACCCTTAAAAATCTGGAGCATTGACTTTTTAGGACCCTTATCTGTAATCAGCCAAGGTTGCAAGTACCTCCTGATTGCTACTGAGTATTTTACCAGATGGACCCTCGCCAAAGCCATCCCCAAATCTGACGCCCTTACCCCCACGAAAATTCTTTATGAAAAACAATACCCCATGGACTACCACACACTATCCTATCTGAAAAGGGGTAACAATTTAACAACAGGCTAGCTACCAAAAGATTTGCTCAAATCCATATGAGACACGTGATGACCACCTCTTACAACTCTCAGTGCAATAAATTAACCAAACAGCTCAATCAAACCATCATACTTGAACTGAAGAAAAGTTTCATGAACATTTCTAAGAAATGGCCACAATAAGTGACTACCATATGTGGACTTAATGACCAAAATTCACTCTACCAAACCAGATACACTACTCATAACATTAATCTGGACTTAAAAATCAGTTCAACCTAACTATTTGGCACTTACATGATAAGATTTCCACTGACCTAAATTGAATAACTGCCCTAGAATTTCATAATACAAAGCCAATCAAATAAAACTCCAATATGATGAACAACTCAAAAGCCTCCAAAATTGTACCGCAGGGGATCTAAACTTTATTTTAAAATGAATTGCTCAACTCCAAATCCTCAAAATCCAATCCAAAGTCAAGGGGCCCTTTATGAGTCTCAAAAGTCCTACTCTATGGCAATTAAATCTTGGAAACTCTTAAAGGGCTTCCATATCAATCAATAAACACAAAATTACTTAAAATTATCAGCAAAAAAATAAATAGGGAAAGTGTTGTGAAACAGCCAATACTCCAATCCATTGGTAAATGTACCTTCCTTGTCTTATCCTTTTAGCCTTTATTTTATTTTTAGCTGCTTTCCATTTGAGACCCTACATAAAATTTTGCTTTAAAAATTTGCAATTGATCAGGTATAAAAGACTGCTTACAACTTTTAAAAAAGCCCCAAATACTTTGCATATAATTTTTTCTGCTTGTCTTCCTGAGATTTATCCCAGCCACTCCATATCTGTTTCTTTGGTTTAAATTCCCTGATGCTTAAGCCTATTGATTACAACATTGCTGCCAGATAACGTAGAAATCTGAGGTTTCATCCAACCCTTTTATTGTGATAAGATTGGTATTTTTTGCATTTATAAACATAGTTTATATTGTTATAAGCTTTTAGTTGAGGCTTAGATCTACTTATTTTTTATCTCTTTGCATGCACATAAAAAGTCTAAATCAGGAGGATTTTACTATAGTCAAATAATATCTAGTATATCATTTGATATATCTATTAGTTGAATATTATCAGAGTGTTAGATAATAACTCTGATCTGAAGTAAATCCCATTCTCTAAATCAGAAAATTTAAATCATTTTATATGTATACTTACACTTAATTTAAATTCAACAAGTTACATATAATCTAATGTTTTATGATAAATAGATTTTTATACTAAAAATGCTGACGTAATTCATACATTTTAAAACTGTTTATTGCCTAACTATTTAACCGAGGCGAGCCGACCAGGGGACAGGTATTACCAAAAGAAAAAGATGACATGAAACCTGAACAGGGTCAACTCCGTCGAAGAAAGTTTTTCCACCTCCGGATCAAGACTCAAATTTTTCTGGTTACGTCATGGGTAAGGTTTTTGTGTTATTAGACCTACTAACCGCCAATAGCTGTTTATTGACAATTTAGATATTGGATAAAACAGTTTATAAATTTTTTAGCATAAAAATTTTTGAATTTTAAAAAGCAATCTTAGTATCAATTTTAATGATTTTTTTATAAACTTGTGCTTAATATAGTTCACTACCTTTCAAATATAAGTAAGTTGTATAGAATATTATTGTAGAGATAATCTTATCTCAATTTTTACTGATCACTCTATCCTATAAGATTGAAAAAATAAAACATAAATCTAACTGAAAGCTTCTTTTAATTATAGGCTTTATCCCAAGAGGATAACATGGATCTGAGTATATAAGATAAGTATTTGAATTTTATTCGAGGTGGGCCGACCTGGGACGATTATATAAGATAAGTAATTTAATTGAGTTTTATAAAAACAAATAGTTCCTTAATTAAGTAAACATATAAAATGTGACCTTAGATTATATACAGAAACACTCAAATATAAGGTATACTATTATACTCTACCTATAAATAGAATAATATTAACTTAAAACTATCTTTTAACACTCACTAACATTTTAACAACAATATATTTTTTTAATAAAAGGTTTTGGCTAAGTAATTACTCCATCTCTATACTATATATTTAATAGTTTACAAATTTGTATAGTTAAGCATATAACTGTTTATTCAAGGTAGGAGGACCATAGGATCAACTCTACAAAAATAAAATAATAAAGAAAAAAAGAAAATATATACTCAGGAGCCTTGAAACCCAGAGCAGTAGTCTATCTGACACCATTCATGTACTAAGGGGTAGGGGATGAATGAAATTCAGAAAGACCAGATGGCCTCAGGTTAAAAACCAGATACTTGATAATGTGAGTAATAATCAATATACATGAACCAGGTAGTCCTCCATAACTGGGACTGGTGGCGCCATTTAGGAGTCATGATTACAAAGATACAATACTAAAAAATGCAAGCAATATGATAGCATAAAGGCGCTAGTGCTTTGGCCTTTGGAGAAGAAGCCTTGTTGGTAGCTTACAACATGACATTATGGATTGACCACAATGCTTTGGCTGCTATCAGGGATCTAAGCATAGATAGCATGAGGAAAATAACCTGCATGTCAAACAGATTGTAGGTAGGGTAAAATGCACTAGGCTCAGAAATCTGGAACATATGGGATAGTTCATTCCACATTACCTTGGATGTAGGACATCCCTCTATCCTATGTGTCAGAGTTCCTACATAAATTGGAGATTCAGATCAGGTAGATGACAGGAATCGAACCCAAGATGTCAAAGTAGCTGAAGCCAGTATCAGAATAATCCTCAACGATTTTCAAGCCCTAAAATCAGGGTTCAAACCTAATTTATGCAACAAATGTATCCCAATTAGAAATGAGAAATAGCTCTTGGCTTAGTATGCATGGAGATGGACTGGGTAACCTCCATGCTCTCCCTGATAATTTTGTTTCTAAGCAAATAAAGATTACTATCTCTTTTAGCCTTTTTAAAGTAAAAATTGGTCAACTATATTTAGGAAATACCTCTCCAGACATAGTATCTTGAATAAAGACTTTTCAACCTTAGAAAAGCAAAAAATATCTAACACCCAGGACTTTCAGATCACATGTTTTATAATATATAAGGGACAAGAAGACTAAAACCTTGATCCTAACAAAACTGGTGCCCCCTTTCAGGTTCACCCTGAGTTCACAGTGTAGAATATATAATAAAGTAACATTGGACAATAACAATTTGGTGTTAGGTCCTTCTCTGGATCAAGAACACCTTAATTTTGTGGTAAAATTAACCGCTATGATATGTGGGATTAAATAAAGAATTCTCACTATTGAGAAATGCCAACTCAAACTTGTGATGCAACTACTGAGCTAAAAAGAAAATTTTTGCAGTTAACCCTACTCGTTGCCACCAAATTGGCCCTTCATGCCACCCATGATTGGGGTATATTCAAAAATTGAATGTATCAACAGCCTACAAAGTTAGATGGATGCTTTCCACCCTCATGTAGCTCCCAATGATAGCAGTTTCTCTTCAGGTGAAAATTCACCCACTGTGTCAATCCATGTAGTTCAACCATTAACCCCCATGGCAAGTTCAAACTGTCATTCTAAGATAAAGTACTTCCCAGGCGAAGGGAGTATCTTTTCTTTCCTATTTTGTTATGAAAGTGCCATGGAGGAAGGTACCAACACCCAATGGCTCAAACACCTAACTAACTGTCTTAGTTGCACAGCTTAAGTCTTTATGGTACCTCATTTGATGTATTGTCTGACTTGGGATGCTTCCAAGGCTGCTTTGCTTCAGGAAATTGGGAGTGACGTAACTTTATCTAACCAATAAAAATCTTTTATGGGTATAAGCCCTAATAGGGGAGAAACAGCCACTGAGCTTGCTCACCATTTTTACCTTGAGGCTCAAGCGTTGGTTGCAGAAAAACGTCTTACTTTAGATGATGCTATTAATGCTTCATTTTCAGCATTTAAATATGTCTAACATTCTACTATATCTTAAAGCAGTAAAATCTAACTGGACGTCTCTCCTCCACATCAAATAAGCCATTTTGGAATTTCCAGCTAATCTAATCAAACCCACTGAGCCCCTCACTTTAATAATACAAAGCCTCAGCCCCAAAAGTTAGCGGTTACACCCCCAAGTTTCCTACCCCCAAATTATCCTGCACTTTTGCAAGAGAAACAACCATACAGTAGACACTTATCTCATATTTCTATGTAGGTTGCAAAAGACCAGTCAGTATAGGGCAGGAGGCTCCCTATGTGTGAGGAGAGTGTTTATAGCTCTCCTGTTCCCAGCTTAGTAGTGCACGGTGCACAGGGCCAATGCCAAGGAACTAGTCAATAGTAAAAATGTTATTAGAGCCCAGAAGAGGGTGCTTAAGCAATAATAACGAAAGGTAAGTAGTGTTATCATTAGAGTGAATAATCGTCCATAAGAAATGCGGTGCAAGGAGTAGGAAAGTATAGGTGTTGTAGGTTGAAGGGAACCTGGGTGGCCCAACGGTGCATGAGCATATAGTTTAATTGTAGATAAAATTAAAAGGTTAACATAGCAAGAGACCTCCACGAAGAGGTTCATGCATAGGAGCGTCCAAGATAACATAAATATGGAAAACGGTGTAATTAGCAATGGGTTTATTGATAGGGAGAAGTTGACTAACAGGGAAATTGGTCTTAACATAATAATTTAAGGGAATTTAAGCAAACAATTAATTAAGGGAAGTAGGTCTAAGCCAATGCATGCCAATAGGTGCACGCTTCCATTGGGCAATACACTATACTGGGTATTTGACTGAATTTGGGTTATTGATTGTAGGAGCAGCTGACCCAAGCTGGAAATATTGAAAACCAAATAGTTTCAATTCCACGTTTACTTAAAAACTAAAGCGAACCATTTTTGATTACCACAAAACTAGTTTGTTTTAACACCCTGCTGTTATACAGGGCCAAACTTCTCTTGCATTCTTGGGACCAACTTGACATACTTCACCTTGACCCAGCATTAATATATAATATGCTTGAGGTCTGGGAGGCCTTCCAACTTCACCTTCTTGGCCTCCCAACATGCTTCTTTGTCTTTCTCATCTGTCCCAATTATGATGTCATTTGCTAACCATGACACTACGCTGATGATAATCAAGTGCCTCACGACCCTTGTATTAGCCCTAAACATAGCACCTCAGGATGCTTTGTATTAGCGGTGTCTGCAGAAGTCAATGTACCCCATTATAACCAAGGAAATAAAGATCTTCAGCTTTCCTATTTTTATGTTGATCAGTTAACTAATCAACTCTTGGAGGTCAGTTCATCTATAGAGAGCCAAGCTCTGGAAGAAAAAACCCTTAAAAGCATCAAACAGCCCCAATCTTGGCTGTGGCAAAATCCTCCACTTGATTCACTACAAATCCCCATGAAATTTTAATATCTTTTAATTATAAATTTGGCTCTTCAGTGGTTCTAGTTGAGGTAGTCATTCATAAGTTTAAAGTCTTAGTGACAATGAATACTGGGTCACCACTTACCGTTATATCTTTTGACTTATCCAAAAATAAAATGGCTCCAGACTTTTTTCACAACGCTGAATATGGGATGGCTGGTAGTTGGACAACCAAAGCAATTGAGGCGTATTCTGCCTTATTTATCCTATTTTAAAAGCTTCTAATTACTTCCCCTGATATTGATTAAAATGATAATTATGAGTTGCTTTTTGGAGTGCAACCTATGCGATAGTTTAATTACATAATCATCCATAAAAAGTACCTTTCAGTACTAAGTTATTGGATCCCGTTAATATCTGAACTCCTGATCAAGAGTAAAGGAGCCCCAAAAAACGTACTACCTCCTTGAATAAACGTCTTTCATTTGTAAAGTCAAATTTTAAGTCTTAGGAGAAAAAACCAAGTTAATCCCTGAGTCTGTGGACGCCAAAGATGGGATCACTCTGTATTCCCCCATCCTATTAAAATACCTTATGACTTACAAGTGATTGAGAATATGGGGAGCGAGATTTTCACCCCTCCTTATCAGATTTAAAGTTAAGTGGACACAAAACCATTATCAAATACAGCATTGTCCTGCCCAGGAATTTTGGATCCTTCCTGTGAAAATATTTCTATCTTACTAGGGAATCTATCAAACCAAACCCTAAAAATCCCTCGGCATTCCCCTATTGCTTATGTAAAATTATGTCCTATTGAGAATATCGCCAATGTGAGTTGTTTTGGATCTTTACAAGATTTGGGATTTGATCCCTTACCCACCATAGCTCTGGTCAAAAGTAAATTGTGGATAATCTCAGCCTAATGAACGCCAGAACGTTGAAGACCTCCTTGAGGAGTATGCGATTTTTTCCTCTCAGGACCAAGTGACTACGGGAAAATGTCTGAGGTAATTTAACAAATTGATACTGAGGCTCACCCTTATTCAAATCCTAGCATACTGAAAATCCAAAGTTGAGAAAGCTCAAGTGGCCCTAGAGCTACAGCAACTGTTGGAAGCTGGGTTACTCATGCCTTCTAAAAGCTCATAGGATTCCCCACTCTTATTAATTTGGAAAAGGATGGTGGCTACCATGTTGTCATGGATTATTGCCGCCTCAATTTAATCACAAGAAAAGCTAGTTATACATTGCCATGTATAGATGATTCCTTACACTTGATGTCAGGTTCCCACTATTTTTTTGGCTATGGATCTTACCAGCAGGTACCTACAAGTCAATTTATTGCTGAAAGATTGGGAAAAATGTGCACTCACCTCAAGTGAAGGATTGTTAAAGCCCACTTGAATTTCTCAGGGGTTATGTAACGCCCTTTCTACCTTCCAACGTGCCTGTATGGACTTTTAGGTGATTTAAAACGGTCTTGTGTGTTAGTTTATCTCGATGATATTACCATTTTTTGAGAAACTTTAATGAATACATAAATCACCTCCAACAAGTTTTCCAGTGGTTATGGCAAGCTTAACTAAAATGAAAGCTGTCAAAATTCTCCTTCTTTCAGAATGAAATGGTCTTTCTAGGTCATAAGATAGGGAAAGCCGGAATATCCCCAATGGACAACAAGGTCCTTGCCATTTCCAAAATGTCCTTCTAAATCCCTATGAGATGTAAAGGTTTTTTAGGATGGTAGATATTATCACTAGTTTATTTCCCACTCTGCCGACACCTCTGAACCTCTAGTATATTTATTGAAGAAAGGGGTACCCTTTCAGTGAAAAGAAAAACAACAGCAGGCCTTTGACCTGCTACACATCTCTCTCCCACTATAGTACTTATACATCCTAATTTTAGACAAACCTTTTCTCCTCTTTAGCAATGCTATCAATATAGCCATTGAAGCCATAATATTTTAGCACAATGAAAATTTAGTAGATCGTCCTATCGCCTACTATAGCAAAACCCTAACCAGATCCAAACGCAACTATAGCGTTATAATACGTGAAAGCTAGGTGGTACTACTGGCTATTGAACATTTCCGACCTTATTTATATGGGAAACATTTCACCATAATCATCTATCATTCTTCCTTGCAATAGCTACAGCAAATGAAGGACCCCAATGGGAGGTTAACCTAATGGGCGTTAAAACTTTAAAAATATGACTTTTCCATTATTCATTGACCTGAGCCAATACATCAAAATGTGGATTGCCTATCCCAGCATCCCATATAAACTTTAATTGACCCTGAAAAAGATCTATTATACGACCTTCTAACTCAATCAAAAATAATGGAAAGATAAATCCCCAATCATTCAAAAGGAATTACCAAAAATATTGGCGAATCTTCAAGTCAAAAATGGCCAACTGTACAAACTTAGGTCCCAAAAATGGTTGCCCTATGTACAACCTTCAGCTCAAACTGACGTCATATTGGAGGGGATATCGGCAAGTTGGCCATATGTAATTCAGAAAACCTATCAGTGCCTCAAGCCTCAATGCTAATGATAAGGAATACTTGTTTCAATCCAGAATGTATTAGAGTCCTGCCTGGTATGTAAAAGTCAAGCTGAACTAATTCCCAATCTCAACATCCAGTGGTTTCACCTTTCAAACCCTTCCATAGTATTAGAATTGATGTTGTGGGACCTCTCCATTGAGCCTCTAATGGTCATCAGTTCCTCTTTCCAGCTGTAGATTATTTAACTAAGTGGATTGAAGCTGTATCACTACCATCCACTTCAGCAAAAGCTACCTTAACATTTTTATATAATTGGATTATCACCCAGCATGGGTGCCCAAACATAAGTCTCTCTTATAATGGTCAAAAAATAAAATCATTGATGGTGAATGATTTAGCTGAACTGATGGGATCCACTAAATTATTTTCCACTCCATACCATCCTGAAAACAATAAAATGGTAGAGTGGGCAAATTTTACCTTAGCTGCCACCTTCTGAAAAATGGCCATGACTGACCCTCTTCACAGGTCCCAATATTTGCCTAGTGCGATTCTGGCCTACAGAATAAGCTATCATCAAATAATTAAGATGTCACTATTACAGGCTTTGTATGGAAGAAATCCTCAGTTTCCCTCTAAAGTGCAGGCCATGTTGGATCAAGCCTTACCTGATGCCCCTGAAGTTACTATGCAAAGCATTGAAAATGAAATAATCTGACTCCAAGCTCTAGCTTTTGAGAACTTACTGCCACAACTAGTAGCAAAACTAATCAATTTAATGATAAGCATGACCCCCTGCACACCTTCCAACTGGGTGACCTAGTCCTTTTTCTACCACCATTGGCCAAGAGGTCATGATACTAAATTGTGGACCAACTGGTCAGGGCCCTACAAAATTCATTTATAGGTGGGGCAATGAACACATCATTGTAAAGTCGTTCAGGGTAATGGGGTCAATCATGTACATAGTCATTTTCTTCATCCATTTCCCCCCTACGTCAAGATTTAGAGGGGGCGTTGTTAGGATTCCTATCCAAATCGGAGATTTGGATATATAGCTGGCAGTAATCAAACCTGAGACGTCAAAGTAGCTGAAACCAGTATTGGGGATAATCCTAGACGAAAGTCTAGCACTAAAATTGGGGTTCAAACCCACTCCATATGACGAATGAATCCCAATTAAGAAATGAGAAATAGATTTTGGCTTAGTATGCATGGAGATGGACTTAGTAACCTCTAAATCTCCATGATAATTTCGTTTCTAAGCAAATAAACATTACTTTATCTTTCAAGCTGGATTTTGCTTTGAAGCAGTTCCCTTTTATTGATCTTCCTAATTCACGATCTCACCATTTCCGCACAAAACCCAGTTTTTCAAATAATATAAAATTTAAAAATAAAATGTCAGTTAAGGCTGCAGCTGCTCCTTCCAACACCATAATCTGTCAGCAACTTCATGGGGGCGATGGAACCCCTCGTGGAGAGTATTCCTATCCCAAAACTTCCTCCATGTTTTGAGGAAGATGCAAAAATGAAATTGAGGACTCACTTTGGTGCAAGCCGTGCTTGCACTGGCATGAAAAAACGTTTCTTTTTGACCTTAATTACCCCAAGCCTGCCAGCGCATCAAATCATTCACTTGTGTGCCTGATCTCATCACTTTTGCTGAGCATCAACCTGCTCAATACGTTGAGGCAATGGACACCGCCATCCTCATAAACAAAGAAAATCCATAACTATACCTCCTTATGCCACATGTCGCTGATGCTCCTAGCCCAACATTGTCTGCCATGGTCTACCAGCTAAAGCGGGCTCTAGACAAAGGTTTCCTCAAAGCTTCCTCACCATCTGATATGGCTTCCTATGCTGAAAACTTTAGAAAATTAGGAATTTATTTTTATTATTTATGATAATCTCTTTGTTTGGCTCATACACAAATAGAGATTCTTGGTGGCTCCTCCTTTTAGATTAGGCACCAATAGTGCTAAATAAAAGTTACTCTCTCTTTTAGCCCTTTTAAGAAAAAAATTGGTCAACTTATATTTAGGAAAGACCTCTCCAGACATAGTATCTGGAATAAAAACTTTTAAACCAAGAAAACAAAATTGTTATCCAACACCTAGGAGCTTCAGTGCACCTGATTTATAATATAAAATGGGACAAGAGGTCTGAACCCTTAATCCAGACACTATTTATTATAGTATTATTGTCACCACATACTGGAAAAGATGTACAATGTCGTTGGACCTATCTGCTATATGATAAGACTCTGTAAGGCATTTCCAGATGTGAGCTCTAGTTTTGGGTGGAGTAAGGGTAATTAGTATAATCCCATATCCTCCTCTAATCTCATGGAGATTAAAAAATATCTATCAAATCCACCTGATAAATTCTTACTAGAGTGACAATATTGTTGGGTTGACGGAATTCTGGCATCACTGTAACGTTATCAAACAGTTGGAGGTATGTTGAGCTTGCCCCTGGAAAGTTGGTTGAGGGTTAATTCTCCTGAAGCTTCAATTTGAGTGCATATTAATTTGTAGAATATCTTTAACATGATAATGCATATGGTGGGGCATGATGCATTGGGTGAGAGGCTATGTATCTCAACAGCGTTTAAAGTGAGTTAGGATATGAAATCTCTAATTGTCTTGAATAGATGCCTCTCACTGCTGTGTACCAACGGAGAGCTTTTGTGGTAGGATGAGTTGACTGAATTATGCATTTGATGAAAAGATGGATATTTTGTTGGGAGTAAACATTGAGACCTATGCCACATGAAGAATATGAGACAAAGGTTTTTAAATCCTAATGGTTTCCTATTGGACACCCCCCAAAACCAAGATTGTAATAAAGCGCTTAGTGAGTTTAAAAAGGCGGTAGATTATGGTTTGGAATGAGTAGTGTATCATACTTTTTTTAAAATAGTGTGTTTTGCTAACACAGATTTCCTAAAAGCCCAGTTGAGAGACCAAGAAGGCTGGTTGCACGTATTGAGATACTAGATAGTAGATTACTCTTTACAACCATAGACGTGTAACCTCCAGAGTCCAGCCATACATCTAAGTGGCGTGCGGTTGTAAAAGGGGGTCACTCGGAATGAGATAATTGACCTCATAGCTGAAGGTCAGCGAGAAGTCCCATTGAGCCAAAAAAGATGGTGTTTTCTAAGGAGTATAACCTCAGTCTTGTTGCAATTTGATCTTGGTGTTTTTTACTTGCTCATTATGACTAAAAATAGTCTTAGGAGCGAGCGTCTGATAGTTTGGAGACACCTATCACAAACCCATCCATGAATTCCAGTACTTTGAGCAGCTTATGGCCCTGGGAGACAATGCCTTTCAGGGTTTAAACTATATGCACATAACTTGGTCCATACCCAAGTTACACAACAAAGGACTAAGATAGTAGCCCTGTTTAAACGGCTTTGATAGAAAATGGTGTTAAAAACCTGGTTCATAAATTTCCATGGCAGCCAATTTAGTCAAAAGCATCACTTAGTTAAAAAAATTAGATAAAGGATGGAAGGTCTTTAAAATTTTTCTTAACATATTTCCAATGTGCGCAATTATATACGTTTTGATGGTCCAATAAGTTCAGTACACCATATGATTTGAGCTGGCACACGTTGGAAACAATATGGCCATTGTGTTATATCTTGAGATTGAGGATAATTCCATATTGATTGCTTGATATGGTTTTTGAGCTATCTTATTTTAAACGCTTTTACAATATCTTGGTAAATATTTCAAAATCTGTGTAGTAATGGTTTTGAGCGCCAATTACCCAAATTGTTGGGATCACCTTTTTGATTAGGTACCACAAAGGCTTCTGACCCGCCAGATAACAGAAAAGTCCATAGAAGGTACTTATTGATAGAGGTTTTGAGTAGTGGAGCAAATAAATTAAAGTGTATCCAATAAAAATCATAAGGAATGCCGTCTGAACTAAGGCTTTTCCATTGGGGGTACTGCATGAAACATCCTATAATTCCTCCTTAGATACAATACTTATCAGACTAGTTAAGTTAAGAGGAGAATATGTTTTCACTTTAACTATAAATCGTTGTATGTTTCTTACTGACAGTAGTCCGCATTATATAACTTAGTGTGATATTTTTAAACCATCTCAGATACTACAATAGGGGGAAAATCATTTGCGCTTGTGTTAGGAAAACTTGATAACATTAATTACTTTGTTTCCATGCAGTAATGTGGCGCATAAAGTACCTTATTGACCTCTCTTCTTTGGTGATCTGCAAGGTTCCAGCCAGAATGCCTAAATGGGGTTGGTGTGCAATATTTAGCTCTTGTAAGTGAAAAGGTGTAGAAACCCATCTGTGAGTACATTTTGGGCTGTATAAACTGTAAATGGGTTTCTTTACAGATGGACGAGATAATGTAGGTGGCGGGTAGAGCCAACATAAACATGGTGTCAGGGGATAGGCTTATGAAGCTTAGACTGGCCTGCCAATTGGGACGTAAAAGCACCCAAAAAGCAAGCCAGAATGTCTGAGGTATTGTCGCTCAAACAACATTATATGGCGCAGGAAGATGGGAAACAAGTGTGCGCTGTTGTGTGGCAAGCGTAAAAATAAACCCAGCAATGAACCAGGCTGCTGCAACTCCAGACCCCATGGGCCTTGCTGAGGGAGTTAAACTATTGGACTAGCTGTTTCAGGATACTCCATAGGAGGGTTTGACACAAAAACAGGCAAGGGGGCAGATCCTCATGTAAAGTGGAGATAGATGAACCTACAGAATCTGATATCCTGTTGGTAAATGGCTTTAACAATGAGGTTGAATTCCAAGAAATTTCTTACTCAATAGGCCCAGTTGGTTACAGAAGGTTCTATTGTTACTATCAGGACTGGTAGTGCTCAGTCAATGTAGGGCCTGATGGGCCACAGGGTTAGCACCATAGGGAGCTTCAGTAAAAAAAAATGAAGTAAAAACAAAAATTGGGAACTTAAAGAGATTTTTATTGTAAGGTGAATTTAAATGAAATTTGACTAATATTTTTCTCATTGTGTTATGGTTGGTTAAATAGTGGTCGATTTGTGGAATAACTCATCAAAGCTCAGGATTGGGGCCCTCATGGTTTGACATAACTATGCGAACTTTAGAGGGAGGGAAAAAAACGAGTTCAATATGAATTGAATTTGAAGGAATTGGCAGTAAGCTGAGTCACTGTTGATTCAACCTCAGTTGTCCAACTCGCAGTTTCAAGCGTTTCCATTGGTTTATGTGACAGCATCTCGCCCTACGGCAATGGGAATCCCCCCAAGGACACCCAACTTAAGGGCAGTCCCAACTGGTCAGAAATGGGTTTGGGAATCCAACCTGCTCATGCCTGTCGCTTGAGCATATATTCAGCCAAGTGAGTAACATTGAATGATATTTCAGATTTTTGAGGTGAGGGTTTTGAATTATTAGCAACATTTGACAATGGAGGGACATGTCTTTCAGGATTTGTCTAAAAGTTTTTCAAGGGAGTTTCAAATTTACAACATTATTGCCCAATGGATCAATGCCATTGACAATTTTGACTGAGGATTTGTCACTAGGCACAATTCAATTAAGAGTTACATGCCCAATGGGCTTTGTCCCCATAGGTTTTGGAGTAGATTTCGAACTTCCAACATTTTACAACGGCCCAATACCATTGGCAAGCTTTTCCAAGGATTTGACACTTGATTCCGCCTCTATCAAATGTGCGAGCCCATAGGTTTTAATGCCAAAGGTTTAAAGTTTTTGGACTTTGATTTTGAGACTCAGTACCATCAACTTCATATGATACTATCAGCTGATGGAAGTAGCAGTTTCCAATTGTTTTGGTGCAAATTTCCTCAATTCTCCATACTAATTCAGCTGAGGCAAGCGTGGGGACAGGGGTATAAATTTTCAGAGGGAAAGCTGTTACCCAGCGCTCATCTACCACATGGGCGTGATTACCATGTGTAACGAGAGGGAAAGCTGCCTCTTTAGACCCTTTTTATTAGAAAATGAAAATACTGCCCAGTCTAAAAAGAGGGGACGCTCCACCAGACTTACATTACCCTTCCCTTTTGCTAAAGGAGGGGCACCACCACCGGGAAACTGCATGAGAGTCACATTCTTATGGGCCTTTGGCAACTCGATCACCATTAACATAGCAATTTTTGAGGGGGGATGGGGATCTTTAAGGTGGGAGATGTGGAAAGCCTCGACCAGCTCCAAGCAGTTTGTGAAATCTCAAGCCCTGACCCAACTGTTCTAATAGGCTGGATAACCCTTCCAAGCAATGACATATTGAAACAAACTCTGAGATCTGCAGGATGCTAAAATGCTCTCTACTTCAACCTCCTCTATATCCTCAATACTTATTGGCTCAGGATCCAAGGGGATTGCCCCCTTGAATGCGGACAGCTGAGATACGTGGAAGACTGGATGTTGCTTCCAGTGAGGTGGCAATTTTAACTGTAAAGCGCCATTACACAAAACTTTCTCACCAAGTGGGGGCCCAAACGCTTACTTACAAACTTCTGAGAAAGCACCTGCATCCTAAAATGACCCATGTTGAGCATAACATATGAACCCACCACAATCTCATGTGCTGGGAACCACTTCCAATCCGCAAACTGCTTGTAGTCACTTATAGCCTTGGTAATATGCTCCCAAACCAAGGAATGGGTGGTCTGAATATGCTCTGCATGATCCACGGCGGCTGGGACCTCTGGGTGCAGAATGTACTGATTAAAATGAGGGGTTGTACCCCAAGGTTGATTCATATGGGGAAAACCCCATAGAAGCATGCGTTACGTTTTTATAGACAAACTGAGCAAAGGGAAGGTCATCAGCCCAGATATCCTTCATGGCCTCAGCTTAGCAGCGCAAGTACTATTTCAGGATCTGATTAACCCGCTCAGTTTGTCCATTGGACTGGGGATGATACACTGTGGGTTGACAGAGTGTGCTTTTCAAGATCAACAGAAGCACATTCCAAACCGAGCTGTGAACTGGGGTCCACAGTCGCTGACAATATCCTGAGGGATACTGAACAATAGAATACATGGCTCACAAAGAGACGGGTAGTTTCCTAAGAAGTGATAGCGGAAGAGCATGGGATAAATAGGGCAAATTTTGTAAAACAATTGACCACCATCACCACGGTAATTCCCATTAGAACAGGGAAGTTCAATAATAAAACCCACGGACACTGATGACCATGTACCCTCAGCCTGTTGTAAAGGGTGAAGGAGACCATTTCTTCCTGACCAATCTGACTTGGCCCATGTGCAGGTGACACAATCAGCCATTCAGGCTAGTACATTATTTTGTCAAGCCCTCCCAATTATAGGTACACTTGATTAAGTTGATAAATTTTTATTAATGGGTGGCCAACTGTGGGAGTATCGTGATGAGCCTGAATCACTTCATCTCAAAGCATAGGAGGAACCCAAGACTGTGACCAAAAATGAATGTGGCCTTCAGCCAAGAA
>JAKSZP010013825.1:0-41376 GCA_022478985.1 Massospora cicadina
TACCACTTACCCGTCACAGTTGCAAAGGCCCCACATTGGTGCAAAATCTGCCCCCCCGAGCTCACATTGCCAGGATTTTCCACATGGGTGGAAGAGGCAACTTTGGCAAAATTGTTTGTTGCACCATTTTGTGTGGACCCCATTTCCACATGGGCAACTTTCAAAGAGGACACCATCCGCCACTATTGCCATCTCTCCTCCAGACACTCATGAGCCACATCGGCAGTTATCTCGCGCACTCTGGATGAATTGGCCCACTTGGAGTCCAACATTTTAGCCACAGGATACAGCCCTGCATGGGGCCGGAAGTGGGCAGAGGCAGCCGCCCACCTCAACGCACTTGAAAGGCAACATAAACATCGGGTTTGTATCCAATACAGGGCCACATGCATCACTAAAGGTGACAAGTGCACCGCATACTTCTTTAAAAAAAATTTTGCACCATGCCAGAGCGTGGCCTGCACACAGGTGCGAAGATTGGATAATTCAATTGTGGACACACTGGCCAAAGTGGCAATCAAAATGCAAAAATATTACTCCAAGTTATACCAAGCCAAACCAATTAAGCCAGCCAAAATGGCGGAATTTTTCAACTGAGCTCATATCCGCACCATTTTCTAATACCTGGAAATAATGAATTTAATTACTCTGAACAAATTATGGACAGCCATTCGCGGTGCGCCAAACTGAAAATGCCCAGGCCCAGATGGCATTCCATATGAGTTCTACAAAAAATATCTCAAATATATATCCCCATTGCTGCTAGCCTCACTTAACCAAAGCCTGTTGGAAACGCGCCTCCTACCAGGAGGACATGAGGCCTTTACTGTCACACTCTTCAAGAAAGGGGATAAGCTTGACTTAGCCAACTGGCGCCCCATTTCTCTAACAAACACAGACACCAAAATTTTTACAAAAATCATGGCTAACCATTTAGGGGCTGTAGCATCTGCCACCATCTCCCCAGAACAATTTGGTTTCATCCCCAGAAGGTCGATTTGGGATAACGTGCACTCTGTGGCTAATGTATGTCAGTCCACAGCCTCTGGGGCACTTGTATTCTTGGACCAACAAAAGGCCTATGATATAGTAAACTGGGAATACCTTAGGGCCTGCCTCCATCAATTCCGCCTATCTCCCGCTTCATAAACTGGGTGATGCTGCTCACAGAATCTGCGACAATGGCAGTGCATGGCCCAGGCTTCCTAACGGAAGTAGTCCGCCCTCAAAGGGGCCTGCAACAAGGGGACCCCCTCAGCCCACTCTTATACAACTTCAGCCTTGACCCACTACTGCGAAATGTGAATGCCCAACTCACTGGGGTCCATGTGCCAGGCCAAACCCCAGTCAAGACGATGGCATTTGCAGATGATTGCGTGGTGGGGGTGTCTAATAACAAAGATGCACACACGCTTGAAGCCCTCATCCAGGAATATTCCCGGGTAAGCAACGCGGCACTGAACGCCTCCAAAACCAAAATCATCCTCCTTGGTCGGTTTCAGAACTTCTGGGCCCCAGCAATTAGTTCCTAACCCGGCCCATCTGCTCACCCACGTCCACGCCTTACTAACTCAACACACACCGCTCCACTGGTGCTCCCCTTCGTGCCACATCCTACCATAGGACTGGTGCGCCATCTGGGCGTGTGGATGGAGGCAGGCGGATATGCGTCAGCAGTAATGGAGTGCCGTATACTGGACAACGTGACGAAGCAAATCGCCTCTCTCAGAGCCCACCCCTACTACCCTCACTGGCAGGGTTGTTCTTGCCAACTCTATGCTCCTATCCAAAGTCTGGTTCGGAGCCCACGCCATCCCCTTCTCCCCAAGCTTCTTCAAATCCCTGTATGCTTTGCTGCAAGGATGGCTTTGGTCAGGCCGCCCTCCACCAGTACGGCTAGAGGTCATGTTTGGCCCTCATCATCAGGGTAACATGGGCCTGCTTGACTTCAAAGCCCATGCTGCCAAGATCCTGGGCATTTGGATCGCGGCCGTCACCGCTCATACACTCCCATCCCAACACTGGTCCCGTGCGGCCCACTCCAACTTCTCCCAAGCCTTGGGCCTCAACAATCCATCAAACCCCCACTCCCTGATGAAATACCTCGCATCACACACATCGGCCACAGGTCCTCACGGGACTAAAACCCACTACAAACGAATCCTACTCTCCATGCAAAGCGCAGAGTGGAGAATTCGTACTAGCAGACATACAACCTGAAGAGGCCGCCCCTCTCCTCAGTTCACACAAGAGGTACAGGGGCTACCCATCCATGATGGCGTGATCCCCATTCGACCCCATGTCCTATCCAGGGTGGACTACCTTGACATGATGGACATCCCTTATTCCACTAAGACCCAAAAGACTATCTGGAAATACGCACACCATCCTCTGTTGCAACCTCAAGTCCGCTCCCATGTGTGGCGCTGCCTGAGGCGGGTGTATCATACAGCTGAGCGCTCTAACGCTTTACACTCATCCTGTGTCATGTGTGGCCAGTATGGAACGCTGTTCCACCGCCTGGAGAAGTGCCCCACCTCTAAAGTGATATGGCGTGAAGTCCAACGTCTGCTGGGCCAGGATCAAACGCATCCCTTCAGTCTGTCAAGAGATATGTTTGCTTCATCAATGGCCTCACCCCTCCCACCCTCCCTCCATGCTCTGGTAGTTGCAATCGCCATGTGGACTATCCACACGATTGTCTTGGATGCCATCGCTGGCTCCATCCCCACCCTCCCTGAAGCTGTCCACAGATTCCGGTCTCATTTGGTGGACCAATTTCAAGCGTGGATGTTTGGATATCTCCCACCACGTCGCCGACAGCTGGTCTCCTCCTGGTTCCCAGTCTGGTTCATCAAATCAGACCCCTTCCTCCACACGTGCTCAATAGTGGCTACGGCCCCTTCACACGTTCCCTCCCCCTCCCCATAAGTGGCGTTCCCGCTGGCAACAAGAGATAGCATCTCTTCTCTGGGGTGCCTCCCCTGGTACTAAGTTTATCTTTCCTGAGGCATATTCGGAAGTGTCCATCCCATGGTCGGCCTTCCCCGCAATAAATTTAAATAACATAATGTATTCCTCCGCATTTTCCAGAGGATTGAGCGCTGGCTAGTTGGTCAGGGGAGAGGGAAGTTGAGACATAATCTCATTAAGCGGAATTATCAACTGGGCGTTATGAACCTCTACCACTTTTATTCAGGAGCTAATGCAGGATTGCGTCTCAAAGCATCCTCCAACACATTTTCCTTGCCCTTGGTAAACTCATAAGAAAATGCAAATTGGACAAGGGTCTCATGCCAACGGGTCTGCCATGGGGTTAGGACGTGAGGAGCGCGTTAGTACAGCATGGCACAGTGATCTGTATGTACACGGAAAGGTTGAGAGGATCCAAGCAAGTGTGACGCCAATAAGTCTGTGCCTCCACCACCGCTAGTAATTCTTTGTCATAAACAGCATAGTTTAACTCAAGCAAAAGCCATTTTCCTGTAAAAATATCCCACCAGATGCTCTTTACCATCTTCGCCTACTTGTAATAAGGCAGCTGCTATGAGAAAGTTGGAGGCATCAGTAGACACAATGAACTCTTTTAAGGGTCTATATGGTGAAGGATGGACGTGGACAACAAGATGCACTTTACTGCTTGGAAAGCGTCCTCCAAAGCGGGGGAACACTGAAGCACTTTTGCACCACTAGCCTTATACAAGGGCGCTGCCACCTCAGAAAGATTAAACGTGAACTTCTTGAAGAACGTACACGTCCCCAAAATCTTTTCAATTCCTTGACTGAAGTGGGGAGGGGCCACTCAAATTTTTCCTTCTCCTTGTATGAAGTTATCATATGTCCATGATCGAACATGAAGTTACCAAAAAGTGACCTGAGATTTTAAAAATTCACATTTACAGATCTTCATCGTAAGGCAGGCTGTCTTTAACCTCTTAAACATTTTCCAAAGGTGTACTGTATGTGACTCATGATCAGGGGAAAACACCGGAATATCATCCATGTAGGCAACCGCGCATACCCCCAGCAAGTCCCCCAACGCTGCATCATGCGCGTTGGAAATAGCAGGGGCATTCTTTAACTTAAAGGGCATGACCTAAAACTGGAAAATCCCTTTTCTGGTAGGGAATGTGGTTAAGCACTCCTGTCCCTTCTTAATCTGGATCTGATTGAACGCATTGAGGCAATCCAGTTTGGAGAATACTTTAGCCTTCTCTATATAGCGCGCTTAATATGAGAATCCAAATGGATGGGATGGAGGTCTGGTACATTAACATTGTTTAGGTTCTCATAATCTACACAAGGGTGTAAAGTTCTATTGGCCTTCTCCACAAAGAGAAATGGGGAGCATACGGGGGAGGTATGCTGAGATATTGCACCTTTAGCTTATTGCTCCTTAATTCACACATCTAAAGATTCTTCCTCCCAGACAGTCAATGGTTAAATGAAGGAAGATATACGCACCAGATCCACAGTGAGCTTGAACTCACAGTCAAACTCTGAATGATTGGATAAAGTCTTAGCTAAAGCCGCATCAAACGAAGCTTACAACCCACCCAAACAGGAAGGTAGGGGAATCTCCACAGAGGGCTTAGAAACGGGGCAATACTGAGAGGGTAAATTTTGGTCCAGTGGGCAAATAGCCCTGAAAGTTGGCTTCTGCTATAGGAACGACCAACCTGTGACCATTCTTCAAAGATAAGGATAGGGTATTTTCTTTCAAGTTAGTCCTGACGTCAAACTTTTTCCACCACTATACACCCAAGATGATGGGGTACAAGAGGTTTTTAAAGGTTGGTAGTTGTTGGGCAAATGGAATTACCAAAATTGATAGTCCACTAAACTTATGTGTAATGGACTGGAAAAACCCCAGTTCTTACTGACTATATTAAAAGTTTCTTTGGTGCATCAACAATCAGCTAAAGCAGCCTAACTGAGTAGCGAGAGGTTTAGGCACTGACAGCGCCAAACTTTGCCTTTTACTCATTGTTTACGCACATCCTTTGGGTTGGTCCAGCCCAACCACATGAAAGCTTCTCAATACTGAACACCCAAAAAAGACCACAAGTATTCGAGGTATGCAAACCCCAAAGCAACCTTTATTTTTATTTTAGTATATAAAAAGTGGCCCACCGACCAGTACTTGTCTGGGGAGCAACTGACAATGGTCCCAGGAAGGGAATGCTAGGGTAAAATGATTCCAAAGTGAACTTTGGAATGGGGTAGGCGCACCTTATAAAGGCCGCCTCTTGGGGGCCTCACCCAAGTCATTGATTAGCCTCTAACATGCCTAATCAACTACTCAGGAGAGACAGCCCAGTTCCCAAAATGACCATACCAAAAGCATTAAAAGCAATCTAACTCAGATTTGGAAAATACAAATCTAAGTTGGAATGTAACAATCAAGATGAACTTGATTATTACACCATGATTTTCAGCATGGGAATACCTTGGGAAGCCCCTCTAACCATACCACCTGGCACGTAACTCAGCTCAAGGTAGTCATCCAGGTCTTGGTCCATAAAATTCTCAGAGGCTCCAGCATTCACCAAAAATAGTAGTGCTGATTTCCCCTTAGGGATGAAAGGGTTTCAGTCAGTAGAAAATATCCCAAATGATTTTTATTTAAAGCAGAAACGCCAACAATTCACCACCAAACGCTCCTTTGGGGTCTACCATTTCCCTAGGGTACGTTTTTGAATCATAAAATGGGGAGGGATAATTGGCCACTCTTACTGCTGAGGCCACATATTTCACCATATTTTCTGCAGATACATAAACATTTTAATATTTTAAAAGTAATTTCTTTTCAACCCCTAAGTTCTGCAGATCATGGTAGTGACAGGAGGGATCCTCAGGCTTAATTCCATATACTAGAATGGGATTTTTGCCAAAGCCATAAGAGAAGAAACCTAGCTCAGTAGTATATGGGGTAATATCATTATGAGACGCATTTTGAGTCAATAATGACCCCATGCCCTTTTTGATGGCAAGTTGCATGACGTTATCCATGGCTAACACCACCAGGCCCTTCAGCAATGATCTTGTCTGCACTGTCCAAACGCGGTTTCAAGGGAAAACTGACTCTTTTCATGACAATTTTATTAAATTCAGTGGAAAGTCAGGAAATTATGACTTGTGGATCACAAATCACATATCCACTGGGTATGGGCAAGAAGGGTGGTTACTATTCTGTCAGAGATAGCAAGAAAAACGCTGTAATGCTCCAAACCTCAGCAAAATGCAAAAAATTGGGTGTGCCCCAATGGCCATGACCACCCGCTGGTGCACACCATGTGCACTTTGCAAAAGTCCCACATGGAAAAGTTCATGCACTTAAACTCTAAAGGTTGGTTGACTAATATAAGAAGAGTGTCTATAACTCTTCTGTTCCCAGCGTGGAAGTGCATGGTGAACAGGGCCAACACCAGGAAACTAGTCATGAGTATTAAAGTTATGAGAGCCCTGCGTAGAGTTCTTGAGCTAGAATAACTTAGTTCAGAAAGGGTTATCATAAGAAGAAGTAACCAAAAGGGAGCCACGCATTGCTCATGGTGGTGGTGTATGGGCACCCTAGTATGGAGGGAGCCTGGGCGGCCCAACGGTGCATGTCCAGATAAAAAAATTTGGTTAAAATTAAATGGTTAATGTAGTGTGAGACCTCCTCAAACATGTCCACACACAGGATCATCCAAGATAACATTTATTTAACTGAGGTAAGCTGACCAGGGGATGTACATTACCAAACTAAAACTAAAAATCCTAATAAAAATAACGATTCAAATGAAACGCCCAAAATGGATGGATCAATTGAATCATACCTAACAAATATCCAACCAGGTGGGTAGTGAATACTTTTATCCCTCCATGGTGGATGGGGAGGGGGGATCGGGGGCTCATCTTCAGCTGCATCCATCTCATCCCAGAGTAGGGTGCATGTTAAGGCAGATAGTAAGGGTGTGGGGGCATCGGCGGCATGGGGTTCAATATCTTTGATGACTGGAACTTCCGAATAGTTGACAGCCATCATTATACCAACGATGTATTTACCCAAAGCATCTTCATCTTTGAGGCGGGTGTCTGGGAGTTTAATGAGCATGGCAATGTTGGTTCAGGCTATTTTTGCTTTCAGATTCCATGCTACTGTTACCACGTTCTGGATGGCTTCAGTGACATTTTTGTGTAAAGTTTTCATGTTGATCTTACTTTGTGGAGTAAGATTTTTGGGGATGACAGGAGGTGGAATTCCTCCTGTGAGTGCAGCCACAGATTTTGTGACAGCTTTGCAAAGCGGACAGCAATCTGGTGTGGCGGCTGCTTCTACTGCAAGCTGGTAGTCGCTGTAGAACAGTTTGGCATTAGGTTGTGGGACATAATTCTGAGGCAGAAATTTTTTAACCAATTCTGCATTACAGAGCCACTTGAGTTGCAGTGTTAATTCTTCAATGACATTACCTGATTCGTCAATTTCATCCAATAAATTCCATGGATATGATTGAATTGGATTGGGGAATCAGCGTACAGTTGAGGTTTGTTTGATTCATTTGTGGATGCATGGGATTGAACTGGGATCCAATCTGATGTTTGGTTGGATGAATTATTTATGGCATTGGGGCAAGGTGGGTGCTGATTGGTGGCTGTAGGTGCAGTTGCAGCATCAGGCATTGGAGGAGGGGAAGGTAGTAATGTACCCCATGTCAGAGTTGGCATGGGGTGGGCGGCGGATTGGTGGGCGTCAGGAAAACTTTCAGCATTGATGGGAGTTTCTGTGTATGGGCATTTGCATTTTGAGTGATCTAACTCGAAACAGGATGGACAAATCATCCGTCCGCCCTCAACGCGGGCCCAGAACAGATGGTCAGGGGCAGATGGGATGGTGGCATGAGGGGGAATTGCCAAAAAAGTTTCATAAATTCAGGGCTGATCGTGGCACATGCCCAAGGCCCAATGAGGCGTGTGGCCCCATTTGGGACCACAAATTGTAAGCTGGGGTTGGCGCCGTAGGCTGCCAAACCTTTCATCAGCTCCTGGTGGAGCACTTTGGGGGGAGGTGGGTGGGTAAACCAGCGATCTGGACCACCAAGGTGTTGTCCGTTTGGAGCTGGGTCCAAGTTGTGGGAAGGGGAATATTATCAAATACTAATGGCACCAAAGCCGCAGTGGCTGCATCAGCTTCACAGGGGAAGCCAAGATCAAAGTACCCCTTATAGGGGCAGAAGTCAATAAAACAGGCTGGTGTCATCACCACCTGAGCCATTTTGATAATGGCTTGGTCATCGTAGGGGAAGAATTTTCCATCTTTGACCCTAAGGCCAAAATGCATGTTGCTCTGGGAAAGCACCAGGGGCAGTGGGGCACCTCTTGGGTGCATGTGAGATGGGCATCAAGATCCTTGGGAGGAACGAATCATCCCAAGGGTTTGGAATGACTGGGCGAGCCAGTCTGAGCACGTTTTCCTGTCAGACAGAAAATGGAGGGGGGAGTTTCGCCGCTACCCCACGCTGGGACAATCAGTGGTGGATCTGATGACATCAGAGCAAGACTTTGGTGTATGATTAAGTGTTTGTTTTTAATTAACCAAATAAATTGCTCAGAAAGTTATGCTGAGCGGAGAGAGGGTACCATCCAAGATAACATAAAATAAAAAATGGTGTACTAGCAAAAGGGAATATTATGAGGGAAGTCAACAAACAGAAGTGATTGGTCTTGACATGAGACATTTAAGGGAATTAGGAAAAACGATTAATCAAAGGAGGTGGGTATAAGCCAAGGCGCACCAATAGGCGCACAAATTCATTGGGTTATACACTGTATTTGTTAATTGACTGAACTTGGGTAATTGATTTTAGGAGCAGCTAACCTAACTTGAAATTTTGAAACCAAACGGGTTTTGAGACCCCATTCACCTAAAAACTAAAGTGAACTGTTTTTATTCATTACAAAGCTAGTTCTTTCTAACATTCCTGCTCTCATATAGGCCAAACTTCCCTTGCCTCTGTTGTAAACCCAGCAATACCCTTTATATCTGCTGAAGGGTTTTTGCGCTGGGTTACACCCACTGAGCAAACAAGAATGGTTGATATGAAGATCTTCAGTTCCTCAATACACTCGTAAATAAACAAGTATAATAAAAAGGGAGCAATTTCCCCAACAACTCTTCTTTTATTATATCTAATAATCTCAGCGGATCTCTTCTAGTCCGCTCTCTCTCACTTCCTTTCTCACTAACTCTAAAAACCTCTAAACCTCCTCAATATTTTTGTTTTGCTGTTATATCAGCAACCTTGGTTGGTATCAACCCTTTTGCTTATTTTACTGTTCTGCCATATCCTCATTGGTTTCAGCTTGTTGTTATTCAACTCTTTAGCGCCCTAATTTGTGGCAATATAAATTATCTTCATGAAATGTTGACATCACCTTATCACCTTATTTTGAAGGCAATATAATAATGACCCATTATAACCAGTATCGCCTCATCCTAAGGCACTTGAATACTTGTAGCCCTGAAACATCATCAGAAGATTCTGCCCATTTATCTTCAGCAAAATTCCTCCAATGATCAATTGGTCATAATTGTGGCTTGTCGTCTAGTCATTTAATTCGCAAGATTACCCCCTTGACCGTATAATAAGCTGTACATCTTTTTCCTTCAACACAATGAAACCATCACACGCCAACAGCCATAGGTCCACGACTTCAATTTCTTCTTCCATTTATGGCTTGGTGCAGAGTTGCCCAACCCAGGCCACATTCCTCTCCCCCAGTTCCCCTTCCCCAGCTGATGAGGACGAGGCTGACGTGGACCTCACGACCATTCTGATCCAGGAAGAGCTTCTTCCCAAATTTGTCAGCCATTTGGCTTCCTGGTGCGCCCCTTTGGGGACATAGTGGCCCAGGTACGCTGAGGAGGGGAGCGGAGCTGAGGGCCTTCATTTTAATGAAGTGCCCAGCTCCTGGTAAGTGACTTCAGTCGTCTAGTGCTCCCTTCTCTTGCTGAGCCTCATCCTGAAGCTTTGTCTATTCAGCTGATGCTTTGCTTCATGCAGTGAGTGATAGCCAGCTGGTTAGGGTCCTTTTTTCCACGCTCCTAACCACTCCTGGTCCCTGAGGGTGAACTTCCACAACAACTGGCTAGCTCGCCTTCAATCTAGGGTCACCGCAGCATTTGCCGCCCTCAGCACCAACAATCTATCCCATTACCTCCCCATCATGGCGCTCCTAGGTAGCCTAATTTTTATCCCGCAACCACTTTAGGATCAGGGATAGAGCTGCGCCAGGCAGCCCTTGAGTGGGCCTGGCAGGCAGCATTCACTGCAGCTGCTCCTTTTCTAATATCATACCCGAGCATGGAGGACTTCCTTGTAGATTTCCTGGTGCTGGGCGCAGCCTTTTCCCCTCAAGCCAGGACTCACCTACTTACTCACCAGCCCATATGACTCTGGCCCCCTCTGCTTGCGTACTCGTTGATCTCCAGGACCATCAACACATGTGGTTGCAGGCTTTGCTCCTAGTGGGTCAAGAATGGGTTTGACTTGATCAACCAGCTAAGCTCTCACCACCTCACCTTTTGCCATGGAACCCCAGTCTGTCCTCCTCTTCCAGTTCTTCCATACTGGCCTCCACTCTGCAGGCTAATGCAATGGCCCCTGACTGGACACCAACACCCTTGCCCTCGCCATGGCAGCCTTTGCCTCCACCTTCAACTCAAGAAGGGTCCATTACATCCACGGCACCTTCAAAGCGGTGAAAGAAAAAAATGAAGGTCCCATCAGTCAAAACAAAAGGAACACCGCAAGAAATTGAAAAGAGGTGGAAAGACAAATTCAGTGAAGCAAAAGACTTCAAGCAGCAACCCCAATAAAACGTAGTTTATAAATCACATGAGATAATATTGTTCAACTTGTTTTTTCCTTTTTTTCTTTTTTTAGAGGCTCTATTGCTTCTTATATGGCTGAAGGAATTTCGCGTCTACTTGATTTATAAACTGACAACTCGTGGGGTCCTTGATAGTATAAGCAGCAACACCCGTTTTTTCTATTATCTCAAATGGCCCAATTCAAATACTTGCGAGCTTATGCTTCCACCAAAACCCATGCGGATAGTGAAATAGCACCATATCTCCATCTTTGTACTGTGCTAAGCCACTCTGCCATACCTGATTGGCAACCTGGTTTTTAATTTTCTTGGCTAAGATGAATGAGTACACTTCAATTTGTAATTTAATCAGCATATTTGTTAGAGCGGTCAAATAGCATTGCAGATCCATTCCGTCAGTGTCCTCTACACAGGCATATAGAAGCTCAGGAAGGGCGTGGTGCCGCCCATAAAGCAATTGGAAGGGGCTTTTCCCCGTGGTGGAATTGTAGCTAATATTGTAGGCAAACACCACAGTAGGAAGGATGATACTCCAATTGGAGGGCCTATCTGTAACCAACTTCTGTAGTATGTTCACCAGGGTCCCATTAACCTGTTCAACCATTCCATTGGACTTGGGGTGATACAGGGTTGTCAGAACCCTGCAGATGGCCATCATTTCATTGAGCTTGGGAAGGACGTGAGAGGTAAAATAGTGCCATTGTTGGTAAGGATAAACTGTGGGCAGCTGTCACACTGAATGATACATTCCATTACAAACTAACCACAAAAACCGCCACCAGATCACAAATGGCCCGTGTCTCAACCTACCTGGTAAGTGGTCAATTGCCATGAGGATATACTTAGACCAGTTAGCTCCAGTCATCAGAGGTCCCACGACATTAATAGAAATTGTATGCCAAGTAAAGTGATGTTTTACTAACTGGTATGAATTCTTCTGGCGTAACTGCTTCTCCACCTGACACTGATGGCAGCAGGATAGGGTATCTTTTTTTAGCACTAGTGGTGCTCAACCCAAAAGGGGGAGCCGCCACGCATCTTTACTTGCAAATGGGCCAAACAAAGTGATTATCATAAATTAAAAAAATCCTAATATAGCCCTTAGGTTATTATCCTAGGAAGCCATATCAGAAGGCGAGGAAGTTTTGGGGAAACTTTTGTATGGCGCCCACTTTAGCTGGAGGACCATGGCGGACAACATAGGGGTAGGGGCATCAGCGAATGGGGCATGAGGAGTTATAGCTGCAGGTTTTCTTCGTTTATAAGGACAGCGATATCCATTGCCTCAACATATTGAGCAAGTTGATGCTCAGCAAAAGTGATGAGAGTCAGCACATTAGTGAAAGACTTGATGCGCTTTTGGTTTTGGGGATAGTTGGGGTCAAAAAGAGAGTTTTGCTGCATTGATGCATTTGAGGCTCACACCAAAAGCAAGCTCCTCAATTTCATATATAGCATCTTCATTGAAATTGGAAGGAAAATTTGGGATGGGAATAACCTCAACTAGGGGTTCCAACATCCCATGGAGATGCTGGCGGAGGAGGGTGTTGGCAGGGGCAGCTGCGGCTTCCACTGCCATTTGATTGATATTTTTATAATTTGGAAAGCTGATTTTAGAGCAAAAATGATGGGGGTGCAAATTGGGAGTATCAATAAAAAACTCCTCCAATGCGGAATCTGGCTTCACATTGCATGGCCAGTCGCTATCATCAATCCAATCAAGACACTTAAATGGATTAATCTCAGCTAGCGCTTGACCAGCTACATGAGTTGGTATGGTGGTGAAACCTGAATAACTATGAACAGTTGACCATGGAAGCTCAGCTGAAACTGTTACAGCCATTGACTCAGGATTCCATAACCTGGCCAAATTATTCAAATTCGTTAAAAATTTTAAATTTTGATTGGATGATGCTTTTGGAACAGCACCAGAATTACCCAAGGGTGGGGGTGGGAGGATCACGCCCCATTCAAAAATTGGGGCGAGGCAGCTGCTGGGGTGGCGCTGGAAGGAGGGCCAACAGTAGTGGCAAAAGCGGAACCTTTGGGGCACTTGCACTAAAAGTGGTCAAGCTCAAAGCAAAAGGGGCAGATGGCGCAGCTGTTTCTAACGTGCGCTTAAAAAGGATGATCAATGGCAGACCTGATCACGGTGTGGGGGGAATCTTGAGATGGGTGTCATGATTAAATGGGCAGATCATTGCAAAGGCACGAGGGCCTGTTTGATGATCCACCCCATGGGGCACCACAAACTGCAACATGGGGTCTGCGCCATAAATGGCCAAACCCTCTGTGAGCTTATGGTGGAAGCATTCAGGGGAAAGGAAGGAGGGCAACCTGGTGAACTGGACCACCAAAGTGGCCTCATCTGGAAGCTGGGTGTGAATGGTGAGCAAAGGAATTTTTTATAAATTAAATACAGTTTGGCTGCTGCTGCATCGGCTTCAGAACAGAAGCCAAGGTCAAAATACTCCTTAAAGGGGCAGAAGTCAATATAGCTGGTGGGTTTGAAAACTGCTGTGGCTATCTCAATGATGGCTGTGCTTGCATATGGGAAGAGATTCCTATCTTTGACCTGGAGGCTGAAATGCAAATTGCTCTGTGGGAGCACCAAAGGGCTTCAGAGCACCGCCTGAGAGCTTGCAAGGTGGTGGCTCAAGTCCCAAGGGGGTACATAACACCTGGTAGCATTGGGAGGGCTAGCAGAGCCAGCCTGGGCGCACTTTGGTGGTGGCTGAATGATGCCAGATTGCGGCGCACCACCACCCCAGGCTGGGGCAGCAGGCGTCAATTGCATTGACATTGGTAAGCTTTGGCTTGATCGAGTGGTCATGTTTTGTATTTTTATAAAATACAAAATTTGCTTCAATTTAGGTATCAAAGCTAGCAGGATAGTGTATCAAGCACATTAAATTGCATGCTTTCCCAATAATACTGCAGCCTAAAAAATTCAAGGGTCTTTAGGAATCCACCATGGCCAACTGCTTGGTGTGCACTAATGACAATAGTTGGTCTGGTGGAAGGTCTGGGGATATTCATGGTAGTGTCCCCTATCCACTTATACAATTCCCCATTTTTCTGAAATGTATTTCCCAGATTCCATCTAGTACCTTGATAACTTAAGGCGTTTCATCGTTCTACTTTCTTCTGAACATTATGTTGTACATTATGTCACTTAAATCCGCCGTAACTGCAATTGTTGGCAATCTTGATAAGCAATTGGCATTTTGGTGTTTTGCTCCTGGTTGGTGGAGAATTTTGAAGTTGTAAGCCTGCAGCTTAAGAGCCCATCGAGATAGCCGCCCCTCAGGCTCCCTTAGATTCTGCAACAATGCAACGATTCATGATCCATTACAACCTTAAACTTTACTCCATGAAAGTATACTCAAAGCTGCTTATGCGCATAAATCACCACTAAGCACTCCTGCTCAGTTATGGTATAATTTCTTTAATGTAAATTCAAGCTATGACCCCAGTACGCCATGGGGTGCTTCTCCCCCTCATCGTCCTTCTGAGACAGGATCGCCTCAACAGCAGAAAGTGACACATCCATCTGCACAATATATCCCTTATCAAAATTATGGTAATGCAACATGGGTGCACTGATTAGCGCTGTTCAAAATTTATCAAAGGTGCATTGGTGCCATTTCGTCCATTTGAGCATGACATCATTCCTTAGTAGCTCAAACAGCGGACCTCCAATGCAAATGAAATTGGGTATGAAGCATTGGTGATAATACCATCTAGTACTCAAAAAAAAAAAAAAAAAAAAAAAAAGCATTGGTGATAACCCACCATCCCCAGAAAACACCTGAATGTCCCACTTACTAGCTGGCATAGTCATCTTCTGGATAGCCTCCACCTTGGCTGGCTGGGGTTGCAGCCCAGTTGCATCTACTACAAAACTGAGATACTCCAGCTGATTCTTGAAAAAGTGACGTTTCTGGGGATTAATCTTGATTTTGGCCTCAACTGATTGGCAAAATACCTCTTCCAAATGGGTGAGGTGCTCAGTGAACATGCGGGAGAAGATGTTGATATTGTCAAGGTACACAAGTACGCATGACAGCTTCAGTTCACCCAGAATGGTGTCTATTACTTGTTGGAACATAGCCAGGGCATTGCAAAGCTCTTGTGGTATACAAGTCAGTTAGAAAAGTCAAAGGATGTGATTATAGTGCATTTCTCTTGTTCCATCGTGGGCAATTCAATTTGCCAATACCCAGATATTAAATCCATTGCTGAGAAGTAACAAGCTCCTCCTAAGCAATCCAGCGCATCATCAATCTGTGGCAAGGAATATGAGTCTTCTTTAGTGATACTGTTGAGCTTCTGATAGTCTATTAGCACCCAGTTGGTACTATCTTTTTTTACTTTTGGAACAGGTGAAGCCCATGGACTCTTAGATGGTTTGAGCATCCCCTGATCTAGCAGCTTGTCAATCTCCTCAGTGGCGACTTCTTCAGCTGACCTTGATCAGCGGATTGGCTAAAACCTGATGGGGGACGATCCCCAGTGTCCAGCCAATGAACAACACCCCAAGTGCACCCTCAATCATGATCATTGACAGCAAAAATCTCTTTGTATTTTTGAAATAAAGCTTTCTCCCGATTTTATGGTCTTTTAATAACCCCATTAAATTCTCCCGCGGTACAACCACCATTACACTGAGGTGTGGTTAGATGGGCAGACCAAATTCATCCAGAGACTTGAACTCATGAGCCTGGGTGACCTCCCCACCCCGGATTCAAATGTAAATATGCTAAAATCTGGTGCCAGCGGATTCAAATTGGTAAATACTGAAGATTTTCTACCAATACCTTGATCTCCCCATGGCCCAGAAGTATGATGCCTGGATTCATGTGGGGCTCAAGCCATAATTGCTGATAAGGCTCAATGATCTCCCCATAGAGCTCAGCAGGCACTTCCACCTCTAACTCAGTGTTTATTATTACTTGATGTCCTGAGGGAATGGAGATAGGCCCAGCGTCTCTAAGTGGTAGCCCTTGGTATTCATATATCTGATGGGGAAGGGCTCAAGTCTTGCCTTTTAGCTGATGATAGCATAATGGTATCACCCCATCACTGTAGGCAAGGTTGATCTGTCCCCTATGCACTGAGCCCTTCAGCAACTCACTGAAGGTAAAGTATTTTGGGATCCACTATCCCAAAATTGTGAAGGTCTCTTCCATCATGTCAATGACGGCCTCATAGTGTCACATAAAAGAAGTCCCAATCAACAGATCGTAATTGCTTTTGGTAATACTAGTGCCAGAGCCACAACAACAGGTTCAAACTGCAAGGAAAGCATGCTGTACACTCCCCGCAGAGACCGTGGTTTCTGCTCCAGAGGTCCCATACACCCTATGATGGTCTATATCAGGTTTTAGAGTCAACTTTGACACTAACCTAGTGGAGACAATGTTAACAGGAGCTCCCATATCAATTATAGCTTATAATCAGGTTTTGGCTACCACAAGGTCACAATAAGTGCACTCCAAGTAAGATGAATGTCAGCTATTTATTACATGTACATTCAGCGGCTCACATTTTCCCAGACTTTATAATACCCGCACCAACTTTATAGTACCCTGTTACAATAGCGTCCAATGGGAGGGTGACCTCTACTCCTCTCAGGGACAGCGCATCTGTGAATGGGTCAAGCTTGTCTGATTGACTTTAGTCAAACATCTGAAAAGTGTGAGGCTTTGGTAACTCAGAGATCCTTTGTCCGCCATTTCTTTGGCTTATACTTGAGTCAACACATTTACTCCCCCAACCGGATGCTGATAGAGGAATGTATTGTCATACTGGGAAGTTTTTGCTGCAATTAATGCAGTATAGTCTGGTGGACATTTGAATTTGAGATAGCAGAGGTAGAGAGTCCCATCTCTACTCCACTTTGAATTTTCCCTGATAGTATTGATCTGCTGTACATAAGGGATCCGTTGATTGGGGCACTATTATCCCAGATGCCCAGGGCGAATTTAATTGAACAACTTACCCTGTAAAGACTGCATCTATGCTTAATATAAGTTGGCTCATGCAGAAGGTTGACCTGAAGATGATTAGCGTAAACAGGGCCACATCAGTAGAACGCCTGCTACCAGTTAGCATATTTAGGGCCAAAGCAGTATTTGGCCAACTGTTGATCAGCAGTTATGGAGCAGATGTTAAACTGCGGTGGGTAACCTGGTGGAACCTGCACTGATGGTTGATTTCCCCAGCATTATTAGGGTTGACAACAGTGACAGTGTGAATCTGCTTGATATTGGGTAGAGGGAAAGTTACAGCTAAGCAACATGCAAACTGAACAAGTTTAAGAAGGGGTATGTCATCCTCCAACAATGGGGCCATGACATTGTAAAGCTTGGGGTATGGCTTCACCGCAGAGGATATTGCAATGCATACATCAACTTCAATAAAATCTCTGCCCCAATAAACATGTGAGCTTCCTCTGTAAATCACTCAGCAAATACAGTGAGGGTCTGATTATGCTGAAACTCAATGTTCAAGAACTCAGTTTTCCACTATGACATCATTGCAGTTCCACCAAACAACTGAGCACCATCTCCTTGACTTCTTGGTATGTAATGGAACTGCATAAAAAGATAACAGATAACTTGATTGGCGCTCCCAACATCCAGGGTGGAGATCAACAGTTTCACACTCCACTGATCTGAGGTTTCTTTTGTTGCAAACTCAAATCACCTAAAGAACCCATGAATACTTCCTTTGCGATCAAATGGAAGCAGCTTATCACTGCAAACCTCCTGGAGCAGCTCATCTTGTCTTTTGAGCACAGCGTCTAATGAAAGTTTCAACTCTGCATATGTAACTGCCCAGCGTGTCATTCAGATTCTTTATCAAAGCAATCTGGATGCAACGTAGCTGGCAACTGAGTTTTTATCATATTGTAATTGATCAATGGGCCCCCTGTAGTGAGCACCACCGTTGTAAATTTGGTGATACCCTATATATCCGCCAAAGGGTTTTTGCGCAGGGTTATGCCCACTGAGCAATTAGAATGGATGATATGAAGATTGTTGGTTTCTCAGAACACTCATAAATAAACATTTATAATAAAAAGGAAGGAATATCCCAACAACTCTTCTTTTATTATATCTAATAATCTCAGCAGATCTCTTCTAGTCCGCTCTCTCTCACTTCCTTTCTCACTAACTCTAAAAACCTATAACCCTCCTCAATCTTTTTGTCTTGCTGATATATCAGTGACCTTGGTCGTACTGACCCTTTTGCTTAGTTTATTTATTCTGCCATATCCTCATTGGTTTCATCTTATTGTTCTTTAACTCTTTAGCGCCCTAATTTGTGGCAATTTAAATTATCTTCATGAAATGTTGACATCACCTTATCACCCTTTTTTGAAGGCAATCTGATAATGTTCCATTATAACCCAATATCGCCTCATCCTAAGGCACTTGAATACTTGTAGCCTTAAACATCATTAGAAGATTCTGCCCATTGAATCTTCAGCAAAATTCCTCTAATGATCAATTGGTCATAATTGTGGCTTGGCATCCAGTCATATAGATTTGTGACAGCCTTCATAGGACCAACCTGGGCATGGTTTGCTTTAACCCAGCGTTGTTCTATGGTATGCTTGAGGTCAGGGAGGTCTTTCAACTTCACCTTCTTGGCCTCCAAACATGAAACTTTGTCTCTAACATTGGTTCTCAATATGATATCATTTTCCAACCATGACACATACTGCTAACCACAAAGTAATGCTGGAGATTGTTGAGCAGACATTCCAATTTTTGGATCTGCCATTGCTCCCCTCCCTCCACAAGCTAGTAGATGATTACCTCTATAATTTTGATTGCTGATCCATTATACATGCTGAAGATACTATCAACCACCTTATTTCTACTGATCCACTCTATTTTAGCCACAATCTGTGCAATTTTGGCTGCAATCTGTCCTGCATATTTAATAAAATGATCCACCTTATTTAGAGATAATACCTTACAGCTGTAAACCTTGGAGGGTGTTAGATTTTGATGGTTGACTCAAAAATAAACTCTTTGAGAAAACCATCAATGCTAATAGATTAATCCCATTGATGGGTCCTTTGATCTTTCCCAATTTATCTGCATAACTAAATTCATTCCAAAACTACCTCAATTATACTTAGATCATCCCAATTATTGTAGCTAATAATAGCTATGATATAACTATATTATAGCCAATTATAGGTCCACTTGGGTGCAAAGTGGTCTCATGGAATTAACTAAATTGCACCTCCTAAATTAGTACACTAATCTTAATGCACTAAGGTGGAAGTTTGGGTTTTATTAATTAAATTGATTTATTAAGCACTTAGATATAGATATTCTGATTAAGGGCATACTTAGTGCTATTGAGAGTCCTACCAACATCCCAATTAGGGGTTCATCATCTTTTATGCTCATATATTTTAGTATTTCTATTTATTCTTATTTATCAAGTTATGATGTAGCTCTAATCAGGAAGATTTTGATATTAAGTTCACAACCCAAATTTGTCCCAATTATGAGAGTAAAATTGCCTTCAATCAGGCTAAAATGATTGTTATTTTAGTCAATTCATAGGCTAAATTGACTTAGGGATTTTTTATAATTATTGCCATGACCAGCAGAGGATTGGCATAATATGAATGAGCTCATCTAATAGATGAGTTTGGCCAGAAGATGCCCAAGAGGTATATAATACTGGTGCCTGGCTGATTAATAAAATATCACCATCTACCATTTAAATATTGATTATTAATAACTACTGTTGCTTAGTTTACTAATTATTGTTGTCTATCTGTCATCTGTCTGATATTCATATCTGTTGCCATTATATCTATATTAGATAGTTGTATGCATTTATACTTTTCAAAGAGAAGTATATAGTTACCTGCCAGAGAAGTAGTCCCAATTATAGAGGAATAATTTCCTAATTTTGTATGAAGACAGAAGGTCTCATATTTGTTGTTGCCTTTAGACTTAAGAACAGTGAGTGTACCAGAGTTACTTGGCTATTATTGAGAATTATTGGAGAATCTACTTCCCAATTATGAGCAGGAGTTTCATCTAAAAAGCAAGTTTTTATCCTCAAATCTATTAAGTCATTTTAGCTTGCACCATCAGCTGAAAACTTAACAGAGGGGTTGTCACCCTCCCATCTCACCCACCCTTGGGGGTTGCACAAGTAAGGCCTGTGGTTGCCCCTACTGCAGCCTTCTGGCTTATTGTAGGGGCCTTTAGTATGTCATTTGAACAGATTAATCCTCAATTATCCCTAGGTTGCCCCTTTTAAAGACAATTAGTGCAGCTGAGCCTCTGGCATATAATACCATCAACTGGGCATTGTCTAACCCTATCAAGATAGACAGTCCTCTTAAACTAGCTCTACCCTTACAGGTTTGGATTAAAAATTTTCTTAGAAATATATTAGCAATTGTTTAAGATGTTGCTACCTGTTCCTAGCCCACTTTTCAATCTTTTGGCTGCTTTTCCACAGAGTTCTTCTTTCTGCAACCTCTTGTGACCTACTTTCCATGACAAAATTTGGGACAAATATCACTAGTACCCTTCAGGACTATCAATCTTGGATGAAGGCAACAACAGAACAGATACCCTAAAGATACTATTTATAATTAAGGTTCAGCATATATGATAAATAAGGTTATATAAAATAGGAACTAGAGTAGCTTTTAGCATAAACTTAGGAAATTGTCTTAGAAGAAAAAAGTAAGAGCCAAAAGATGAACTACTCCCCAACATATTAAATAAGCCATCTCAAGAGGTTTACTTACCCAGGGCACTGTACTTTTATTTTAAAATATTGTTATACAGAAGTTTATAAGATATTTTCCCTAAAATGGGATGGACATTTAATTGCAGAAGCTTCACCTACCCACAAACTCATTTTGGCTGAATTGGTTGGAAACCTCATTTAAACCCTGTAAACATTAGACGTAAAAAGTTTGAGTTTTAAAGGGGAAACGTGGATTTATATCATGATCTACAAAAAAATGAACAAGATTATGATCTATATGGAACATTTTTGTGTGGCACCCCTTGTTATTTCATTTATATTTCCTGTTGGTTTAAACCACCAAAACCATTTTTAGAGTAAATATCCGACTTTTAATGAAAAATTGTAATTTTTATTTCGGTACACCTTGGCTGGGTTGACCAAAAATATTCGGAAATCGGTAACCCTGAACCCCGATAACTGCGGCTTGGCTAGAGGCTGGGGTCCTCGCAGCTGAAATCTATAAACTTGGGGTTGAATCTTGGAATATTTAGCCAGATCTAAAGGGATTAAGTTGGTTTAAACGTAAAGGATTTATTTTTATACCTATAGTCCTGTTTAAAAATATATATGGGGCTAATTAAAGAGATTAATTTAAACCAAATCATTAAGGTTGATGATAACTCCAGTTCAGCGGTGCCTGAACAGGTCAGTCGGTTGCCTTATAAAAAGGTTAGACCAAGGAACAAGGATGATCGGTTGCGCATGGTTCGAAGGAGTAGCTCTTGTTCAAGCGGAAGCAGCGCCTCCTCACTCGATGGGTTTTGTCAAGGTAACGTATTTTGGTATGCTCAGATCCTATTGCTCAAGTTCTTTGGATTGCATTACCCAGATATTTTATTTCCTTAAAACATCTTTGCTGTTTAGTTGTTCTTTTACTTATTGCTGAATTATTAGCCTATTTAGTCTATGAAACCTAAAGTGATCAAATTTTATTACTTTTTACTCATCTGAATAAGCTATAGTGACTTGTCTATTGACAGTTGAAGTATTTAGATTTTTAGGGCTATTTAATTGAAGCTAAGTTTTTAACAGATTACGCGCCTCCAACTCCTGAAATACTGAACTTTGATACCGGGCAACTTGACAGTTCCACCTGGCAGAGAAAAACGGGAGTTTTAGCCATTAACATTAATAAGCTAAAGGTACACAACACTTGGATTATTTAACAATAGGGGGTTCTTTCGGGGGCAGATATTATTCAGCTTGCAATAGAGAAGCAAATTTGCCTGGCTCACGATTTAATCCTTCGGCTAGGCTGGTTGATGATCCTGAAGTCATGTGGAAATACCGAGTTTGTAGAACGTCAAAGTTGGCGCCCCTACCGCCTGTCACACCACTTTCACTAATCGATAGGTGGCTGTTTTTTGCTTTGGGTTGGAACGTTTTATGCTTTTGGATCTTTCCTAGACCTGCTCACTGTTTACCCATCTTATTATGCTTTTTCTTGATCGGGAGGGCTTTTCGATTGGTCTACTGGGCTCAACGTTTGAATTGGTGGGGTAGCGTGTTTAATCAGTTCATTGGCATCTACTCGGATTTAGACCAGCACATCAAGCGGTCCATGAATTGGTTTCAAGAACTAGAATTAGTCTCACGCGGCTTTAGGTGACAAAAAGCTTATTTGTATCTGATCCAAATGTTAGCAGAGATTTTTATCTCAGCACTCAGCAAGCCTTTTTCAACCGAGGGGCGACCTTTTGTTCCGATTTTACAAGATACTCAAGCAGATTCAAGCCAATTTCGAGACCGAGGATCCTGTTTTTGACATGGAAAGTTCTAGCCCGGTGGCTCAGCTTTTTGAAATCAAAAGACAAATTGAACTGACATACGCTGCGCGAACAAATTTTTAATGCGAGTGTTTGCTAAATTGAACACCGAAAAGGACATCATGCAAGCTGGGCACTTGTTTGACTTTACTTCGTGCAGTGGGAATGGGTATATCATACAAGTCTCGTCTCTACTCGAACCTAGAATTCCTCTCACAAGTTTGCAAAGTAATCCCACCTTAATATACGAATGACCTAAGTTATTAGAACCATCCCGTTTAAGTGACGCATCGCCTCTTGAGGAGCTTGATAATGGGGCGGCAAAACTTAACCAAGCCCTTCGTTCGCTCAATACTCTGGAATTTGAAATGCGTACCTGGCATGCCCAGCTGCATCTTTTAACCAGGCCATAGCGGCCAAAGCCAGCACCCCACGAGCCCTGACGGACCAATCCCAACGAATGGTCAAAAGCATCCATTTGATCGCTGCCGACGCTGAAGCTGTTTCACGCCACCTGGAGAGCTGGTGCTCGCCTGATACCTCGCAGTGTATTGTACCTTCACCTCCTCAGTCCCCTGATCCTCTACCACTCCCGCCACCCATTTTTCAGGACTGTGCCCCCGAGGACCCCGGAAAGCTTCTTTCCCAAAAGGAAGAGGTGTTTGAGGGTGATCCTCTTCCACCTATAGCACCCTTGTCGCTTGAAGAGCGTCGCGCCCGTCGCCAAACCCTTCACAGTGACCACCAACTGAAGCGTGATCGCCAGGCAAGCTTTGTCACCATGGCTCAGGAGTTGAACAAAGCCATTCGTACGCACGCCCAGATACGCGCTGCCAAAAGGCTTGAATAAGGCGCACATTTTTTCTTACTGAATGACGCGAAGATGGTTTGTTTTCTAGAGGGCCTGTAATAGGCTCATACGATTAGCGCACAAGCGAGCGCATCAAATATTCAAACGGACCCCATTATATTTTTGTAATAAACTTTAAGCCACTGCACTTATCCTGTTTTATGCTTTTCTACTGCTTAAATATGCTCAACTCGAGTTTTCTAAAAGTGGTTTAAAGTATTTTACCCAACTAATAGTATTCCAGTTATCGTTAGCAACCTTCAGTCACCTAAATTATGCTATACGTTTGTTCCAACTTATTTCGTATGTTTAACTATCAACTTCCCACCCATTGGATAGTTTAAGATTGCTAGCTTGTAATTTGCAACCTCTGTCCTTACTATAGTATATATCTTTACGACGGCCCGATAAAATGCGCCAAGCATCTGTTTCAGTAGCATAAAAAAGCATTTTCCGTTTCATTTACCGTAAACTTTCTACGCTTAGAAAGGGCAACACCGGCAGATAATAGTTTTTTGTCTTGTTGCAAACTCTCTGATCTCTAAACAATTTCGATAACTTATAGCAAGGGTGGATGGCCACCCATCTGATATAGAACTTACATATTGGAACGGCTATCTTAAAGCGAAGCCGCACGAAAACTTCAAAACGTCCAGCTCGGTAGCTTTTCCGCCTAGTTCTTAAATGGTAAGAACCAGATAGAATACTTGGCTACATTTCTCTCATCGTTAAGTAGTTTATTGGAACCAAAAGATTTGCATTGAATGGATGTGATGCTTAGCACCCATAAAGGTATGGGAGATGTTATAATACTAAGTAAAGTACAAAGATGATTAAGTCCAAATTCTTGGCTATAAGAATCACTTGATGCGATTCATATGTCTGACATGTCGATCTATATCAGAGCACTGGTGCTGAAAGCAGCTTGCCGCGTGCCCATGCATAAAAACTTAGTAAAAAGTATACTATTGATGGCTGCATAATAAAAGCAAAGCTTTTACAGTGACTATATTCAAGTTAAGTGTCATTAAATGGTCAACAGAGCTTTTTAACCCTGTGACCTGTAGATTGGCAGATACTTTGTTATGCTATAATTCTCATCCTAAAAGCTTTGAACGCTTAATGATAGAAGTCAACTAAGCCACTACCTAATGGTATATAAAAAGTCTAGTTGAGATACTTGCCTGATAAGATGCACTATAACATACAGTTGACTAAACTATAAACAATCAGACAAGCTTAGGTGATATAAATTAGTACGCTATCACTTTACACCTTTTATATGAAACTCAGACTATTTGATAAAATACCAATGTTTGAATTGGTACATAGAACCTTCTCTTTGTATTTCAAACACTTGTAAGATTTAAAAGCAAAAATTATAGTACCATAGCTTCCTTCTAGTGAGGCCATTCAACAATCCATATAAGGGATATGAAAAGATGCTAGCTGTGTACTGTGTTATAACTTTGGTGGAATTGTTAGGATAGGCCAGGAGAATTTGCACAGGGTTGAACCCACTGAGCAATCAGACAGATGATATGAAGATTGTCAGTCCACGGACACACTTAAGAATATAATAAACTATTGAGCTATTCACTCCAAATGGCACTATTTATTTAGTATATCTACAGTGGATCCTCGCTGTTCTTCTCACTCTAAACTACTAATGACCTCCCTTCAATTATCTCATCTCACTTATATCTCAGTGACCTCAGATGATACCACTTTCTCAGCTTGGTAATCAGTTCCATAGTACATCATTCATTCTGGCAGAGTATAGCATTTAATTCTCTATTGCCTTAGTTTGAGGCATTATACTTAATATCTATCGAATGTCAATATTGCCTTATTGCCCTATTTGAAGATGATCCATTGATAACCCTAATCTGACCTAAAATTGCCTCAACTCAAGTTGCTCAATTAATTGTAAATAATACACTGATCAGCAGAATCTCCCTAATCCACCATAGCTATTTCAGGCTTATCATCCAGTCATCAGAATCTCAACATTACCCCCCTTGACTGGATGGTAACACTCATATTGATTATACAGCCAGAGGAACTTTATATGTGCTCAGTTACTGATCCAACCGCTTGTGGGATCCTTAATAGTATAGGCATTGACACCTGGTTTTCTCAATGACTTCAAATGGCCCAATCCATATGCTGGCCAAGTTGTGCTTCTGACCAAACCCATGTTGGTCATGGAACAGAACCATATCTCCCTCCTTGAACTGAGTTAACCTGCTCCAAAATACCCAATCAGCAGCCTGATTCTTGATCTTCTTGGCTAAGCTAAAGGAATATATTTCAGTTTATAATTTAATCAATGTGTCCCCAAGATTAGTCAAATTTTGTGGGTTTCTATTCTGCTGGTATCTTCTACACATGAATAAAGCAATGCCTGAAGAACAGGGTGTCACCCATACAGTAGTTGAAAGGGGCTCTTATCCGTGGCAGAATAGTAGCTAATATTAAAGGTAAATATAACTGCGGAAAGGAGGAAACTCTAATTAGAAGGTCGATCTGTTACTAATTTCTGTAGTATGTTCACCAAGGTCCCATTAATTGTCCAACTATCCTATCAGACTCAGGGTGGTATGGGATTATCAGAGCCCTGTAGATACCCATCAGCTTGTTTAACTTTTGCAGGATATGCAAGGTGAAGTTGGTTCTATTATTGGTGAGAATGAACTGAGGGCAGCCATGTCACTGGATAACACATTCCATGACAAACTTGGCCATTGTGACTTCCCCCAAATTCTGTATTGACCATGCTTTAACATACCTTATCAAGTGGTCGATAGCTACCAGAATGTACTTGGACCAGTTTGCTCCCATTGGTAGAGGGCCAATAATATCCAGGGAAACTATATGCCAAGAAAAATGTGGTTCCACTAACTGGTATGAGGTCTTATGGTAGAATATCTTTTACAATTGGCACTGGTGGCAGCAGAAAATAGTTTCAAGAATGTCAAAGTTCATGCTATCTCAATAGTACCGTGGTCATAGTGATTCCAGGGTCTTACATATTCCACCATGAATAATAGCTTGGTGTGCACTCATAATAATATTAGGCTGGATGGAAGGCTTGGGGATATTCACAGTATTGTCCCCTATTTGATTAAGCAACTCACCACTTCTCTGTAATATATTGGCCCTTATTCCATCCAAATACTTTGATGACTGGAGGCAGTTCATCATCATACTTGCTGCTGAGTATCTTATCAAATATTATATCACTCAGATCCGCCATAACCGCTTTTGTAGGTAATTTCAATAACCAATCTGTGTTCTGGTGTTTTGCTATGGGTTGCTAAAGAATTTTGAAGTCAAAAGCCTGCAGTTTGAAGGCCCATCAGGCTAGGCACCCTTCAGGCTCCTTGAGGTTCTGCAACCAGCATAATGAAGCATGATAGTTATGACTTCAAACTTCAATCAATGCAAATAGACCCTAAATTGCTTATATGCATATATTGCTGCTAAGCACTCTTACTCAGTTACAGTGTAATTATGTTCATGGCAATTGAGGCTTTGACTGCAGTATGCCACTGGGTGCTCCTCCTCATCATCATTCTTTTGGAATAGGATCTTGACGGTGGAAAGGGATGTATCCTTCTGAACAATTAACTTTTTTTGAAATTAGGGTAGCGCAGCACTGGTGCACTGATTAGCACCATTCAAAGTAAATCAAATGAGCATTGGTGGCATTCCATCCATTCAAATGGGGCATCCTTCTTTAATAATTCAAACAACAGACCTCCAATACAGCTGAAGTTGAGGATGAAGTGTTGGTAGTAACTGACCATCCCCAAAAATACTGTGCATTACATTTTCTGATTGGAAGGGTTTTTTTCTGAATTGCCTCTACCTTGGCTGGTTGGGCCTCAGCCCAATCGCATCCACCACAAACACAAGGTACTCCAGTTGGTACTTAAAGAAGTGGCATTTATGGGGCTTAATTTTGATGTTGGCCTCTGCAAGTCAGCGGAAGACCTCCTCCAGGTGGGTAAGATACTCAGAGAATTACAAAAAAGACATTAATATCGTCAAGGTACATGAGGTTGCATGACAGCTTCTGGTTGCTGAGAATGGTGTCCATGGCCTGCTAAAACATAGTCGGGGCATTACATAGCCCTTGTGGCTTATAAATCAGTTGGAGAAGCCCCTTGGAAGTGATAATGGCGCATTTCTCCTGTTCCACCATGAGCAACTCAATTTGCCAATAACTGGATATTAAATCCATTGCTGAGAAGTAACAAGCTCCTCCCAACCAATCCAAGGCATCATCAATTTGTGGCAAGAGATACGAGTCCTTTTTGGTAATGCTGTTGAGCTTCCAGTAGTCTATTACTATCCAGATGGCGCCATCCTTTTTTTGACAATCAGAACGGGTGAAGCCCATGGATTCTTTGATGGTTCAAGCATCCCTTGTTTGAGCAGCTTATTGATCTCCTCAGTTACTACCTCTTCCACTGTTTTAGACTGGTGGATTGGCTGAGATCTGATGGGGGGATGATCCCCAGTTTCCACTCAATGGACCACTCCCCGCACGCATTTTAAATCATGTTCATTAACAAAAAATATTTTTATATTTTTGGAATAAAGCTATTGCCTGATCTTTTTGTTCTTCTGATAACCCATTAAATTTTCACGCGGTACCATCATCATTATGCCAAGTTGTGTTTTGAAGGGTAGTCCAAATTCATCCAGTGACCTGAACTCATGAACCTGGAGGACCTCCTCCGCTGGGATCAGATGTAAAAACGCCACTATCTGGTGTCTGCGGATTAGTATCAGTTTGTGATGCAGATTTTCTAACAGTACTTTAATCTCTCCATGACCCAGAAGAATAATGCCTGGAGCTATGTGGGGCTCAAACTGTGACTGCAGATAAGGGCTAAGGATCTCACCATAAAGCCCAGATAGCACTTTCACCTCTAACTCAGTGTTTACTATCACTTTGTGCCCAGAGGGAATGGATATAGCTCCAGAATCTCTGAGAAGCAGCCCTTGATATTCATATATTTTCTGGGAAAGGGCACAGGTCTTATTCTTCAATTGATGGTAGTGAACTGGAATCACCCCATCACTCTAGGTGAAATTAGATATGTCCCATGTGCACCAGCTCCTTTGGCACTCCGCCGGAGGTAAAGTAAATTGGGTTCCGCTGCCCTAAAAGTTTGAAGGTCTCTTCCAACATATCAATGACAGCCCTAAAGTGTTGCATGAAAGCAGTTTTAATTACCAGTTCATAATTACTGTTTGGTAATACTATCTCTGGAGCTACCAAGACAATTGACCCAAACCGCAACAGAAGTTCACTGTACGCTCCCTCAGAGACCTAGTTTTCCTCTCCAGCGGTTCCGTACACCCTACAGTGGTCCACATCAGGTTTCAGTGTCAGCTTCACCACCAACTTGGTGAAAACTATGTTGACTGGAGCACCCATATCTATGATAGCGTGAGCCCAGGTTTTTTCTACAACAATGTTACAGTAGGTACATTCAGTGTAAGAGTAATATTAACTGTTTAAAACAAGAACATTTAAGGGATCTCATTTACCAAGAAAGCTGGTAATCCCCTCACTGACTTTGGGGTACTCTTTGACAATAGTGTCTACTGGAAGGGCAACGTTCACACCTATCATGGAAGGGCCATCAGCGGCAGAATCTAGCTTGTCTGAAGAAGCTCAGTTGAACATTTAGCAAGCGTACAGCTTTGGTTGCTCCCAAGGTCGTTCTTCTGCTGTGGACTGGGCTTGTGCCTGTGTCAGTATGTTTACTCTTCCGACCAGCTGATGGCATAAAATCCCATTGTCATACTGGGGGACATCAATTTGAAATACTACAATTATTTCAGGTAGGATGCCTGGGGTTGAAATAGCGGAGGTAGAGAGTCCCATCTCTACTCCGCTCCATCTTTTCCCTGGTGGTGTTGGTCCTGCTGTACATAGTGGACTTGACAGTTGTGGCAACTTCAAGCAAAGTGATGAGGGCAGCCACATTCAAAATAATTCGCCTTGTAAGGTCCACATCCTTGGTTCTCATAAGAACATCTAACCAATAACTTTTTTGATGTTTGGCATAATTAGGGCTAGTTTGGTAGCTAGGCTGCTGACAATTTTCATAAGCAGAACCAGAGCGGAAGTCAAACTGCTGGGGGTAACTCGTCTGAGGGTGGGGCACATGATTATAACAATGTTGGGGGATACTAAGCATATTTGGGACATAACGGAAAGATTTCCCCAAATAAGAGGGTCCATCTATGGCGGTGGTGTGTTTCCGCTCTGTATTGGGCAGCAGAAAGTTAGCAGATATTCAGCGCAAGAACTGAAAAATTTTGAGCTGGGGGACGTCATCATCCAAAATTGGAGAAATGACATTGCAAAGCTCATGGTATGGCTTCACAGTGGAGGTTATTGCAATTCACACATTGGCTTCAGAAAAAACGCCTGCTCTTATTAACACATGGTATTCCACCATAGATTGATCTGCAAATGCAGTGAATGTCTCATTTCGCTAAAACCTGATGGTCACAATCTCAGCTTTATAGTGCAACATCTTTGAAGTACCACCAAACAACCACAACATGGTTTCCTTCACTTCATGGTAAGTAATGGAACTGCTTGGAAGGTAGAAGGTAACTTGGTCAGCGCTTCCAACATCCAAGGCGGATATCAGTAATTTAGCCTTCTGCCAATTGGAGGCTCCTTCTACCGCAAAATCAAATCATTTGAAGAACCTTTAGATGTTTTCATTATAGTCAAATGGGGGTAGTTTTTCAATGCGGACCTCTTCCTGCTCAAAACTGCAAGCCTTAGAAGGTTACTGAGGATTTGTCTGTGCCTCATAACTGGAATTTTGAGGAAGGCTAGGCTCAAAAGGCCCAGCTGCTCTTGAGGTAGTGTAGGGCCCTTCAGTGGGCAGGATGGCCATTATGCTGGTCACATATTCATCATAAAAAGATCCTTCCCAAGCACCCCCTTGTTCATCCGCTTCCCTATGGGGACAAGGTGGGTAGAAAATAGGTTAACTTCCACTCCATGCAGTGTAGACATTCAGTAGCATCATACAGTCAATTATAGAGCTGCCTGTTCTGCTGTTCAAGTATTCGCAGCTGACTAGCTGCACTCCCAAGTTTAGTCATTACTTTATCATGTTCCTGAAGGATATACTCCTGCTTTTTAAGCACAGCATCCATAATAATTTTGAGTTCCGCAGTCACAGCCAGTGCAGCTGTTTGGGATCATTCCCCTTTGGTGAAGATCATGATCGCAGATTAGAAATTTTTGGTGATTATTCAATAAGCCCCCTGTAGTGAACACCACTTTTATAACTTCAGTGGAATTGTTAGGATATGATGGGAGAATTTGAACAGGGTTGAACTCACTGAGCAATAAGACATATGATATGAAGATTGTCAGTCCACAGAAACATTCAAAAATATAATAAACTATTGAGCTAGTCACTCCAAATGACACTCTATTTATTTAATATATCTACAGCGGATCCTCGCTGTTCTGCTCACTCTAAATCACTAACAACCTCCCTTCTTCAATAGGCTCATCTCAATTATATCTCAGGGACTTCAGATGATACCATTCTCTTGGCTTGGTAATCAGTTCTGCTGTATCTCGTTAGTTCCAGCAGAGTATGGTATTCAATTCTATATTGCCTTGGTTTGAGGCGATTGTACTCAATATTCATCAAATGTCGATATTGCCTTATCACCCTATTTGAAGGTGATCCATTAATAACCCTAATATGACTTAAAATTGCCTCAACTCAAGGTGTTCAAATAATTGTGACTAATATCCTGGTCAGCGGAATCTCCCCAATCTGCCATAGCTATTTCAGGTTTATTGTCCAGTCATATCAAAATCTTGACATACTGATTTAGAGTTCAGTTCTAAAGAAAGGTTGTAGAGTTTGATATCAGTATACCTTAACATCCTTATGATTTGTGGGTTGGAAATACCCAACTAAAATAGCACCCAAATTGCAAGAAGAACAAATTGCTAGGGTTAAAATAACACATGATTTCACTTTAGTTAAATTAGTGTTTTAGATCTCTTTAGTTTATACTTTTGCACCAGCTTATCTAATAGAACACTATTGTCAAAGTGACCCACTCACTCACGGGGTACTGATGTTTGGGGTTAAGTCACTGATAATGAAATATTTTAATTGTTCACAAGGTGTGCAGCTAAGCAATTTATGGGGTTTACTTATTCTGTAACTGGGACTTTTCCTCATAATTCCAAACATGCCCAATTATGTTGGAGGCTTGTAATTAAACATAACAGGGCTGTTCCTGAGCATACAGGAACTCTCTCAACCTCTGCTGATAATAGGAAGGCTTATTCTAAATCTTTTTTGATATAACTATATTTGGCATTACTAGTACCAAGTAAAAACAATATTGATAAAGGCATAATTTTAGGAAATTTACTTTAATGATATGCCTATAAAGTTATATAGTGTTTAAAATTTAGCATATTTAAAGTAGCACTTGATTTGTATCAAATAATTTTCTTCTCATAATACAATCATGCATTTACTGTTTAGTTTCAGGCCCAGCAAATCCAAATCTTTGATCCTCTGAGTTCCTTTGAGCTTTTTAATTTATGTAGCTCTGGCCTGCTTGCGAATGCATGGCTTCTGCTCTGAATGATCCTGTTTTTTTAACCCTTATAACCCTTTATCATGATTCTGATATGACTGGATGATAAGCCCTAAGTTGATATGGCATAACGGATGTAATCCGCTGAGTTGATATGAGTATAATTATTTGAGTGCCTCAAAATGAGGCAATATTGGGTTGTTAGGGAAATCCTCTAATTAGGTGATTGTGAAATTAACTAATGAAGAATTGGTGGAACCAATGAGATATGGCGAAGTGAATTACTAATCCATGAAAGTGGTATCATCTGAAGTTGCTACAATACAAGTGAGATGAGATGATCAAGGAGGTTAAGTTTTTTATAGTTTAGAGTGAGCGGAACATCAAAGACCCACTGTGTTTATTATATTAAATAAAGAAGTATAGTGGGAACAAGTGCTCCATATTTATTAAATAAGTTTATTTCTGTTGTTTCAATGGCAACGATCTTCATATTGTTGGTCCTATTGCTCAGTGGGCCAAACCCTGCACAAAATCACTTACAGCATATCTCAACAATAATGCCAATTTTATAACAGTGGTGCTCACTACAGGGGGCCCATTGATCAATCACATGAACTGATAAAAGTTCCTCAGTTGCTAATCATGTCATATCAGGCTTGCTTTGTCAAGGAATCATCTCAAAACACTGCAACTGTTGAATATGAAGAACTCAAGCTTGCCCTGGATGCTGTGCTTAAATGGAAGAAGGATTTTCTGCAAGAATGTTGTATCAATAATCTGCCTCCATTTGATCACAATGGGAACATCCATGGATTCTTCAAATGATTTGAGTTTGCAGTAGAAGGAGCTTCATATCGGCATAAATCCAAATTACTAATGTCCACCCTGGATGTTGGAAGCACCTACCAAGTTACTTGCTATCTTCCCAACAGCTCCGTTACCTATCAAAAAGTTAAGGATACTGTGTTATGGTTGTTTGGAGGAGCTTCAAAAATGGCGCAATGAAAGTCTGAGTTTCTAACCATTAAATTTCAACTTAATAAGACCCTCACTGAGTTTGCTGATCAGTTTTCAGCAAAAGCCCATGTGTTAATTGGGGAAGGAGTTTTAACTGAATGTGACATAAGCATAGCGTTAACCTCTGCTGTGAAACCAACCATGAGCTTTTTAATGCCTTGTCTCCATATTTAGAGGTTGACATACCTTTGCTTAAACTTGTTCAAATTCTACGCCATTTATTCGCTACCTTCCCTCCACCCAATATAAAGTGGAAACCTATCGCCTCCGCTGCTAGTCTTGTTTATTTATAGGAATTATCCCTCCCTGTTCAGCACCTGGTTGGGATTCCCTGGCCGTATTATCATTACAAGCCTCGCTTCCAACCAAGTTGCCACAGCAGTTCACCTATTGAGATGGGCCTGGTTACAATGTTTGATACCAGTCCACCTTTTCAGGTGGCCCATTTTACAACAATCAAGGACGCAGGTCTTATGGGGTTAATTGCCTTTTGTGAGGTCCCTCTGGGCACCTGTCTAGGAGTTGTCATACTCGTTGGGTCCAGTACCTATCATGGGTGCTGTATAATTAGGTAAAAGTCAGAGCGGAGAAGAGATGGGACTCTCTACCTCCGCTATTCTGACTAAAAACGTCCCACCTGAACCTATTCCTGCACATTCAGTGAAAGTTTTCTGGTATGATGACACTTTTCTATATCAGCAACCGGTTGGAGGGGTAAATGTGCTGACACAAACGCAATACATGGACATGGCGGAAGCAGGCTCCCAGGAGCAACCAAAGCTGTATTCTTGCCAATTGTTCGATTACCTTTCTACAGATGAACCAGATCTATTAGCTGAAGCGCTTATCTTAAAAGGGGTAACTGTGGCTCTCCCTGTGGATGGTATTGTAAAAGAATACCCTAAAGTGGGGAAGGGTATAATGAGCTTCCTTGAAAAAAGGGATTAGTTAGATGTCCATGTTTTAAAACAATCAGATGCATCTTAATCTGAGTGTACTTACTGTGACACTGTTGTAGCAAAAACCCGAGTTTGAACAATAATCAATATGGATGCCCCAATCAACATAGTGTCCACAAAGTTGGTGTCAAAGTTGGCATTAAAGCCTGATGTGGAGCATCGTATGGTGTATGGGACTGCAGGCGCGGAAAGCAAAGTCCCTGGAGGAGCTTACAGTGCACTGCCCTTGCAGTTTGGGTCGATTGTCATTGAAGCCCCAGCTATAGTGCTACCAAACAATAACTATGACCTGTGATTGGAACCACTTTTATGTGCCGCTTTGAGGCTGTTGTTGATATGACAGCAAAGACATTTGAAATTCTGGGGCAGCAGATCCAAATCTACTTCACTTCCAGAGGTATGCCAAAGGATCCTGTACACATGAGTCACATTAACATTGCATATGGTGATGGGGTGGTTTTGGTTTGCTATCATCGACTAAAAACAAGACCCAGGACCTTCCTCACCAAATTTATGAATATCAAGGGCTACCGCTTAGAGCCGCTGGCCCTATATCTATTCCCTCTGGACACCAAGTAATCATAAGCACTGAGTTAGAGGTGGAAGTGCCTGCTGGGCTATATGGGGAGGTCATTGGGTCCTATCAGCAATCACAGCTCAAGCCTCACGTGGCCCCTGGCATTATACTCTCAGAACTTGGGGAGATCAAGGTATTGGTAGCGAATCTTCAGGATAAACCAATGCAAATCCGCTGACACCAAATAGCTGCATATCTAAATTTCATTCCAATTGAGGAGGTCCTCAGGATTCATGAGTTTGGTTCACTGGATGAATTTGGTCTGCCCGTCAAAACACAGCCTAGCGTAATGGTAGTTGTACCACGTGAGAATTTAATGGAGTTAACAGAAGATCAGAAAGATCAAGCGGAAGCTTTATTTCGAAAAATACAAATAGATCTTTGCTGTCAATGATCATGATTTAGGGTGAGCATGAGGAGTGATTTATCAAGTGGACACTGGGGATCATCACCCCATCAGATCCTGGCCAATCCGCTGATCTAGAGCAGTGGAAGAAGTTGTCACATCAGAAATTGATAAACTGTTGGAGCAAGGAATGCTTGAACCATCAAAGAGCCCATGGGCTTCCCCTGTCTTAATTGTCAAAAAGAAGGATGGTACTAACTGGGTAGTAATAGATTACCGCAAGCTCAACAGCATTATGAAAAAGGACTCATACCCTTTGCCACAAATTGATGATGTGGTGGACCGGTTGGGGGAGCTTGTTACTTCTCCACAATGGATTTAATATCTGGATATTGGCAGATTGAGTTATTTGCAGTGAAACAGAAAAATGCGTCATTATCACGTCAAAAGGGCTTTTTCAACCAACACATATGCCATAAGGGCTGTGTAATGCCCCAGCTACTTTCCAACGAGCAATGGACACTATCCTTGGCAACTTGAAGCTGTCATGTGTTCTTGTATACCTTGACAATATTAACGTTTTCTTCCGCACGTTTTCTGAGCACCTTGGCCATTTGGAAGAGGTATCTCGCCAGTTGGCTGAGGCCAACATCAAAATCAAACCCTGGAAATGCCACTTTTTCAAGGATCAGCTAGAGTACCTTGGGTTTGTAGTTGATGCAACAGGGCTGAGGCCCCAACCATCTAAGGTGGAGGCCATTTGTAAGATGACTACACCAAGCAGTAAGCGAGATATACAAGTATTTTTAGGGATGGTTGGCTACTATCGCCGCTTCATACCTAAGTTTATTTTGTATTGGAGGTCCACTGTTTGAGTTATTATAAAAGGATGCCACGTTTGCATGGACGGAACACTATCAAAGCTCCTTTGATACTCTTTGAACAGCATTGATTGAGGCTCATGTGCTACGCTACCCAAATTTTGGAAAGGAGTTTATTATACAGATGGATGCATCTCTTTCCGCTGTGGTAGAAGTTCTGTCTCAAACAGATGATGAGGGGGAGGAGCACCCAGTGGCGTACTGAAGCTGAAGCCTAAATAGCCATGAAAGAAATTATACTGTGACTGAGCAGGAGTGCTTAGCAGTGATTTATGCTTACAAGCAATTCAGAGTATATTTAAATGGTGTAAAATTTAAAGTTGTAATGGATCACGCTTCATTACGCTGGCTGCAGAACCTTAAGGAGCCCAAGGACTGTCTAGCATGATGGGCCCTTAAACTATAGGCTTACAACTTTGAGATCCTTCAACGACCAGTAGCAAAACCAGAATGCTGATTGTTTGTCGAGGCTACCAACTATTGCAGTTATGGCAGATCTGAGTGATATTATTATAACAAGATGCTCAGCGGAAAGTACAATGATGAGCCGCCCCAAGTCATTAAGGCGTTGAATGAAATGCAAGACAATACTTTCCAGCAGAATAGTGAGTTGTACAAGTGGATTGGCAACTCAACAGTAAACTTTCCGCGACCCTCAACACGGCCTAACATTATCATGAGCACACATAGGGCAGTTGGGCATGGTGGCGTGCGTAAGACATTGGAATTATTGCGGCCTTGGTATTACTGGGAAAGAATGAACTTTGATGTGCTTGATACTTTCTCCTGTCACCAGTTCCAAGTGGAAAAGCTGTTCCATTGGAAGACCTCATGCCAGTTAGTGAAGCCACATTTCGCTTGGCATACGGTTTCCATTGATGTTGTCAGCCCTCTGCCAATGGGAGCTAACCAGTACAAGTATATCCTGGTGGCAACTGACCACTTAAACCAGGTGGGTTGAGGAGTGGGCCATTCAGGATTTGGGGGCAGTTACTGTTGCTAAGTTTGTAATGGAATGCATCATTCAGCATCATGACTGTCCGCAGTTTATCCTTACCAATAACAGAACTAATTTTACCTCTCACACACTTCCAAAGCTCAGCGAAATGATGGCCATCCGCGGGGTTCTAACAACCCTGTATCACCTTGAGTCTAAAGGAATGGTTGAACGAGTCAATGGGACCATGGTGAACATACTACGGAAGTTGTTTATGGATAGACCCTCTGATTGGAGTACCCTCCTTTTGACCACGGTATTTGCCTACAAAGTTAGTTATCATTCTGCTACAGGGAAAAGACTATTCCAACTGCTTTATGGACGGCACCCGCCCTGCCTGCGCTTCTATATGCTTGTGTAGAGGACACTGGTGGAATGGATCCACAACGCTATTTGACCACCCTAACAAATATGCTGATTAAATTACAAGCTGAAGCGTACTTGTCCAGCTTAGCCAAGAAAATCAAAAACCAGGATGCTGATCAGGTCCAGCGAAGTGGCCTAGCTCAGTTCAAAGATAGAGACATGGTTCTATTCCACGATCAACATGTGTTTGGGTGGAGACACAAGTTGGCTTCCATCTGGATTGGGCCATTCGAAGTTATTGAGAAGACAGGTATGGATGCATATACTATCAAGGACCCCGCTAGTGGTTGGATTATCAACCAAGTGCATGCAAAGTTCCTCCGGGTGTATAAGCAATAGGAGCCTTATTGTCCAGTCAAAGGGGGGGGTAATGTCGCAATTATTATATGACTGGATGATAAGCCCTAAGTCAATATAGCAGAACAGATGGAATCTGCCAAGTTGATATGAGTATAATTATTTGAGTGCCTCAAAATTAAGCAATATTGGGCTGTTAGGGAAATCCTCTAATTAGGTGATTGTGAAATTTCCTAATGAAGAATTGGTGGAACCAATGAGATATGGCGAAGTGAATTACTAAGCCATAAAAGTGGTATCATCTGAAGTCACTATGATACAAGCAAGATGAGATGATCGAGGAGGTTAAATTGTTAATAGTTTTGAGTGAGCGGAACACCGAGGATCCACTGTGTTTATTATATTTATAAAGAGGTATAGTGGGAGCAAATACTCCATATTTATTAAACTGTTTATTTCTGTTGTTTCAAGGGAAACGATCCTCATATTGTTGGTCCTATTGCTCAGTGGGTCAAACCCTGCGCAAAATTGCTTATGGCGTATCTCAACAATAATGCAAATTTTATAACACCCTTGGATCTGTTGCAGCTGCTTGGTTACATCATTTATCTCAATAGAAAGAGTTTGTGAAATAATTTATTACTGTTTTAGAAAGTATTGGCATCGCTCAGCTTTATATTGTTTAGAAATTCTCTTCAGAAAGATTTTAAACAATACTAATATCATTAACAGCTGAATCTAAGGGTATAAAAGAAAGTTCCTCCAAGGCGTCATCTGTGACATTGTGTGCATAATTGTCTATACTGGTATTTATACTTGAGTTTCCTCTGATGTCATGGTGACCAACTGCCAAATTATTGTGGATTTTAATGGGTACATAAATGCCTCTGTTGGAGAGGTTTAATCCAGTTGAAGCCTATTAACCCTGTCAGAAAATTGCTTTTACAAACAGTGGGCTCCTCTAGTGTGCTAGGCCAACCAGTATTGAGACTGGCTGACCCTTGCTGTTTCGCCTTCATAGGAGTACCAACCCCCTACAAGTCCATGTCCAACCCACCAACACAGTAGACAAACAACTTCGCTTAGCCCCATGGTCCCTCTTGGGTGTGCCCCGGCAAGTCCATCCCCCATCCTGGGTGGCTATGGCACTCCCATGCTACACCGCCCTCATGACCAATCGCCAGCCACTCTTGGGTGTTCCCCAGTGAGTCCATCTCCTATCCTGGGTGGCTATGGCACTCCCGCGCTTCACCACCCTCAAGGCTGACAGCCAGCAGCACATCATTGTTGGTGGCCGGTTGGCCAGATTCCCATTGGTTCCTTGTAGGGCTGGATTATGGGAGCTGGAAGCGTCGGCCACTCCAGTCATGTCACCCCACACCTACTTTGGGGATCTCCAGTCCCACTTCTATCCACTTCAGTAGCTCTTGCTACTTCAAATAAATAGGAAAGTGGGCAAAAGAGAGATCTTTATTTGGAGGGAAGGAAGATTATTTATACTCTAGTCTACTACGCCTATGAAAGCCCCTCAGCCAATCAAGCTGGAACATCAACCAATAGCAGTCAACCATGGTAGTGATTCCCTCTCATTCTACTTGTCCCAATCACTGAATATTAGATCAACTCATCCTCAGCACAAGTCGCTGGTCAGCTATATATAAATTTCTATAATAATGGATACTTGGAGCATCCTTGGCATAAGTCGCTGGTACTCTGAATTAGGCAGCAAATTCATAATTAGATGATTGATAACAAATACTTCAGCTTTCCACTGAAAAATCCCGCAATCATTTTTCATGGTAGTTGGCATCAGGATAAGATTCCACCAAACTCGGAATTCAAGTCAGCAAAATCATTATCAGATGGTTGATATGAATACTTCAGCTTTCCACCAGAAATTTCCACAATTACCCACAATTTTGGAGTTGGCGCTGAACTAGGAATATGCCTAACATAAACAATTAATATTCTTATAACACTAATAATATCAAACTAGGCAATTAGCCAGTAAGCATGCCCAACTAACTGACACTACTAAGTCTAATAATATTGGGAGGAATTTATCTGGTTAATTTCTGACAAACCTTTGCAGTCAGAGACACTTGACAAGCAAGCGTCGTTGTGGATGAGAGGTATTGGAGCGCGCAGTAAAGAAAATATACACTGAATTGGGCGGCTATATGTTAACACATGTCTGCAATGGTAAAAAGGCTTTGGTGGATATTTGCTGACACTCAACTGCAAAGGGTTAAAGTGACTTTCAGTTATCAAAAAAACATTGTTCTTGCTGGCCAAGTTAATTGGGACCTGATCTTTGTTATAACCAGTAACTCAATAGTATCATTTTTAGACTTATTGGAATGGGGTTTGTCAGACAATTACAAATCTGATACTGCAATAAGAGTATTTTGGGTTTTGATTTAGTAACATCAGCCAAAAAACCATGTTTGATTCTCAGTGGAACCCTGAAATCAGGGTAATAATATTGCCCCCACTCCTTAACCAAATTGCCCTATGGCTAGTAGTAGGGTTATGCTGAAACTGTAGCAAAATTGGGGAGTTGTTCTGAGGGTCCTCTATGTCCCCCTTTTAACTTAGTTCAACCACCTACACTGAAACCACCCCTTTTATAGCCTTGGAGGTGATCTCACCAGTGCAAATATTTTCCTACCAGGTGATTGGCTAATTATTAAATTCTTGCCTCACGGGCTTATTTTACCAGTTAATGACCATCCATTGGCTATCCCGTTGAAGCAAGGCAAAGTTTGAGAGCTCCAATAGATCTAAACCCATATTCCATAATTCGGCTACATGTAGCCAAATCTGAATTTTTTACCTCACCCACTTCAAGCCTTAACATGTATAATTACTAGGCTGCAAAATATTGAGAGGGTTTTCTTCTTACCCCCTCCAGTGTAGCATAATAAAAATTGTAAAAACCCAACCTTTTACTATTGTTACATTTTACCATTATTTTAATAAGTGGTTTAATAATCCCCTCAAAAATTTATTCCAGCAGTTGAGAGTCATATTTCTCCTGCAAAATCATTGTTGTAATTCAGGTGTAAAAATGTACCAGCGAGCAATCCACTAGCCTGAATTTCAACATGTTGTGCTCACTACAGGGGACTATACACCACACAAAACTTTTTCTAAAAATAGAGGGTGTTGAATAATTAACCCTCACAACATTCCCTCTGCATTTGAACCCTGGCTAGATGATTTAGAACTGTAGCTAGCTAGCACATTGTCTCATCCTTAAACATTTGAACAGCACTTATGGCAAGCCTCCCTTGGGGTTGCTACAGTTATCTCAAAACTCCCTTTATAAGACAAGTTTACCCCAGGTGAGGGTAGAATTGCCTCGTTCCTCTTTGTTTATTAGGCTGTTATAGAAGGGACAACCAATTCCCAAAAATAAATCATATCCTCCCCTGCCTCAGCTGCTCCGCCCAAAAGGTGATGGTTCTTTATATGGACACCCTTAATACTTGGGCAGAGGTGAAGAACGCACTCATTGAGGAGTTTGGATCCACGCAGAGCTTGCGCAAGAAAAAAACAGGCGTTTATGTGCCTAAGTATAATAGAGGGGGAATCAGTTGGTAACTTCATTGTTAGGCTTACAGTGCAACCCAGCCTCTTCTGCTCACTAAAAAGCTACCTTTGGATGTGTTAGACATTTGGCCTTGCCACTGAAAAATAAGAATGTGGTAGGTCAAATTCAGCTGAAAAGGGGAAATGCCAGCCCTTTGCAATTCTTTGATGCCCTTAATAATGATTTAAATGATAATGTAAAGAAGATTGGCCAAAAGACCCTGGCTGATTCTCGGTGGAACCCCATTAATTGGGGTAACACCAGTTAAAACCTGTATGGGCACTAACTATAAAATAGAATAATCAGATTTTACTGACCGCTTGATGGACTTTGGGGCAACCAGTGGAAGGTGTTCCCCCAACCATCAACAAGTCCATCCCAACACCTATGCGGGGGCCACCCAATTTTA